>CAMOHE010043114.1:0-34360 GCA_946598075.1 Artocarpus hirsutus
AAACATGAAATTTTTTCAATAATTTTTGTTTTTCTTACCTATATTTACTATGAGATAAAAATTAAGCAAGCAATATTTCTACTACTTACCATAAATATTTTTAAAATCCGCAATTTACTTTAAATATCTTGTAGTAAAATGCGTCAGGCAAATTGCAATGTAACAAATTGCTATTTTGATTATGGAATATTGTTGTATAATTTATTGGAGAGGAATATATTATCGCCCCTCCTCCTTCTTCTTCCTTTACTGATCCAGAACAACATCATCGTCTCTGATTCTTCTTTTTTCTTAAATGGTTCAGTATTGGTCAAATTAACTATATGAAAAGGACACAAAAACTATTCAAATCATTCAATATTGTCGGCGCTTGGACAAAATTAATAGGTTGAGATGGTGGTCTAGAACTTACTGCAATTAAAGGCATTTATCTCGAAGATCAACACCCTCATTACGCCCTTTAGAACTATTCATCACATTCGAATCAATCTGCTTATCAAACTTCTTCCTTCTCCTCGTGAACTCCGTCGAAAAGGAGATCTCCGGGAGGCAGAGGATCTGGCGTCGTTGGGGTGTCGCACTAGATTCATGCCTCCTTTAGGGTCGTAGGTAAATTATAGGGTGTTTGGAAGGTGGTGGGAACCAGTGGTGAGAACCACTTTTACTGTAACATATGAAACTTTACACTGTAGCAATTTTTTTTATTGTTAATGTAGCATGTGAAATCTTTTTACTGTTCATAACTGATTTTGTGGTGGAAACCGCAGTTCCCACCACTTTGTCAAACACCCCCTTAGATTCATGGGGAGAATGCTAGGATTGCGCCTTCGCGGGCGAAATGAGGGGTGTGGTGATGGTGAGAAGGGAAGAAGAAGAAATCTGATTTACGGATTTACAGAAGAATGAGAGAAATAGATTTTGAAAACTTTTTGAGGTAAATAACACGATAATATTTGTGTAAATAACTTATTCACCGTGTAAAAAAAATTATGTACCATAAATAAAAAGGTAAATTGATAAATAAATTGCACTATTTATTTCAAACTATTCATTTGTTTGTATAATGTATCCTCAACTTTTAATCTTAGAAAAATACACCATGAATTTTAAAACTATTAATAATTAAAGTTTAATAGCTAATAAGCGTGAAAAGACAGACAATTTTAGTCATGAAATTTACATGTGAGTATTCTTAAGGATAGAGTTTATCATTTTAGAAAAAATAAAACTCAACATGTGAAAAAGAGTACTTAACGAAGATTAAAAGTAGCTATTAGACTTTAATGGCAATAATTTCAAAGTTTAAAGTGCATTGTGTTAAGATTAAAAGTTTAAGGTATAATATACAAAAAGTGAATAGTTTATTATGTAACACTACAATTTACTTCTAATAAATTATTTAGGCCTTAAATCAATTATTGTGCAAATTAGAATTAATTACACTGTAAATAGGGATGAGATAACATTCTAACCAACTTGAAAATGGCTTGCAGTAAGTAAATATTTTTTAAGATTATATTTATAAATACCTTCCGAACTATATACCCTATTTCACTCTGGATCTAATTTCGTCCATAAGGTTAACCGTTTTGCTGACATGGCATACAGTGAAGTCAAAACATGTATTCAAATTCTAATTTATATATATAAATAATTAAATATTAAAAAAATTGAAAACTACTCCAATTAATTTCAACCATTAATCTCTCCCTACTCAGTCTCAACCCTCCAGCCTCCATTAAAGGAAAACAATAACCCTAACACTAAAAATTAAAAAAAAAAAAAAAAAGTTGAGCAACCACCCATCGAGGAAAACAAAAATGTCAGTAGCCACCCTCTTCATAAACGACCATCCCAACACCTGTGTGAACCACGGGTTTTTGCCACCACCTCCGCCGCCCCAAATCGCGAGATGACGTCGCCACCACGAAGTTGCACCATAGAGCCCGCTCGCCGCCACGCCTATTGCAATGCCATCACACCCTTCCCACCCCTGTTCTCCCAGCTCTGACTCACACTCTCCACACCCGGTAGCCCACCTCTCACCCTCGTTCGCCCAACTCTAATTCGCAACAATTGCGACATCATGCGGTTAGCCATTGTTGTGGCTGTTCTAGCCAGATTTGGAATGTGTGGGGGACAAGGGGCAAGGCTGGAGTTGGCCATCGCAGGATGAGGACAAGAGAAGGGGGCCAAGAATCAGCACCCGTGGGGTAGGGGCTTGCCGAGGAAGGGATTCCATTAGTTTTTTTTTTTTTTGTCTAAAATATTGAATCTGAGTTACAATGGAGAAAGAGGAGAGCGAGTGGGAGAAAAAGGAAGGAGAGAGAAAATAAGCATTAAAAAAATATATATCAAAAATGTTTTTTATTATTCTTTAATATTTAATTATTTGACTATTTTAATACGTGTTTCCTTTAACCTACACGTTAACAAAACCGTTAATCTTAAATATGGAATTGAACAGAACGAGTATTTTGAATGGTTTTCTATGAATCAAAGGCATTTGACTGGTTTTACAAAATTAGGAGGCAAAATAAAATGTATTACATATTTGGGATTGTTTATGAAATAATCCTTTTTTTTATAATAATGAAAAAGGGTAAAACAGACCAAGAAATAAATAAATTTACGACATCGTAACAGTCGTCCAAGAATCTCGGAGGCGGCTTACGACATAGTTGTCTCTGTCCCATTTTTTGTTCGCTCTTTATTACAATTCCATTTCTGGTTCGCGCTTTTTTGTTTCTCATTCCAGGTCAAAAACTTGAATCTTCACATTTAATTTCTAATTCCCAAATCTCAAGGCCCTAACCCTAAAATCTACCTTCTCCGGCCAATTCGCAGCCTTCGGCAGTCCGTCGTCCCTCGTCCGCCATTGGAATCTCTTTCGTTTGGGATTTGGTGGGACTCTTCGTTTTCCCTTTAAATTTATTGGATTTCCTTAGCTTTTTACAGAGTAATTTTTCAGCTAAATCAGAGGATTATAAGTACTTTTTTTTTCTGGTTTTGTCTGATTAAGGTTTTCCTGTGTGCTGTTTTCGTGATTTCGCAACGATCGGTGGTGGTCCTGGCGGATTCTCGCAGATCTAATAATTTGGTTAGTGATTTTTAATTTTTTTTAAAGGAAATTTGGTATTACATATGTTATTGTTTTTGTGCTTTAGTTTATGATTCAAAAGTTGGGAATTGTGATGATTGTTTAGAAATGTTAGGATATTTATGTGTTTGATTTATTATCTTTCTGGGTTTAAGTTTCACAAGTGAATAAGGAAATTTTAAAGGATATGTTTATCATGTCTTTGGTTTACGGATTATTTTAATTCAAGCTCTCTCTTTTGGACAAGAGAGGGAGAGCATGGTATAAGGCTCGTTATTCATATGGAAGTCTCAAGAATAGAGCTTAATTGATAGAATTGGGAGTTGCCAAAAAGACATAGGCTTGCCAGTTTCAAGAAAAAACTCTTGAGACTAGCTTATTTAGGATGTTGTTTTTGTATTGTATACATTGTGTAACTGAAAGTTGCATTGTTTGGGTGGAGGGACATCGGTTAGGAGATATGACGTTAAAGAATTCTAAAAGGGGGCCTTCTTCGAAGCTTCAAAGTGGTATCCTAATGTTAATTATGTACTTGCTGTATAAGTGGAAGACCAGACATACCCTGTGCCTCCTAGTTTTTGGATTTGCTCTCTCTTTTGTCTTAGAAAATGTCTCATGCTTCAGTGAGACTCTTTTGTGGCGTTGTGCCACTGGTCTAACTGTGGCCTAAAGCCACTGTTTTTATGTATACTGGAGGCTTACCAGTTTCTAGGAAATGAGGGTGTTTTCATAAGCAAATGCAAATCCCACAATTCAACATTGCCTCTACATGTTGTCTGCCTTTATGGGTGTCTCGTGTCTCCCACAGATGCACTTTCAGTACCTTTCTTTGAACATTATCTTTCTTTTTCTTTGTTTTTCTTATTTGTTGTCAATCTGTGGTTCCATATGTGCTTTGGTTTTTGGATAAAGTTTTAGAATAGATGAATGCTTATTTGTTACTTTTTATTTTGCATTTCAGATTTTGATGAAACTCTAACATTATATAGATCCAGGAAATTTTCATTATTATATTAATTTCCCTCTCTCTCGTCAGGTAAAGCCTTTCATATTCCCCTTCTGCTTTGTTCTTTTTTATTGCATATATATATAATATAAATACAAATATATATATATATATATATATATGTTGTGTAATTTGTTTCCAAGACCTTCAAATTCTTCTTCCTTACAAGCTATATGTTATTTTCTTCTTTTGAGTCTTTGGCGGTGAGTTGTATTGGATCAATGGCTTTGGTGAATTGTGTCATATTCAATAGATTGATACTTTTTCTACAGAATGCTGATCTTTATATAACTCTATGCTTTGACTGTACACTGTAGGGCCTTTTATGTTCTTTTCTTTTCTTATACTCTGGTTTGAGTGCATTTTTGCTAAATTTTAAGTTATAATTGATTTTTGTTGAAGTTTATCAATGGCCGATAGAAACTCTTTTCTGTTAGTTTAGCTTAATTTTTACTTCTTCTTTTTTAAATGAGTTTAGCTTAATTCTAAGTATGCTTTTTTTATTTATTTTGCAGATTTAGAGCAATGAACTGGGTTCAACGTAAAATCTACCTTTACAATGTCACCTTTGGGCTCTATATGTTAGATTGGTGGGAGCGTTGCCTTTTCAGTATCCTCTTTATGACCATTTTCCTTCAATAAAGATTTTGAATTTGGTTTGTAAACAACTAGTACACATGGCATATGACTGCCTTTTCATTGCATTTTAGCTGCTGTAGATCATGTACCTGCTAGTTCCTTAATGTCTGACAGATACTCTGGTGGTGGTCTTGATGTGGTTCGTTCTTTACAATGGATCACGATATGCAGTTGAGTTCTCCAAGAGGTACTTTAGATCCTTTCCCTCATCTTCTCTGCTTTGTTTGCTTCATGTGGATTGTTCACTAATAGCATTTCTTTTTTATTTTCTAACTCATTCTACTCTGGGTTTGTCACGTTTTTAGCACTTAGAGTATTGCAGTTTTTCTTTTTTCATCACAATATTTTCTCTGGGGCATGTATTTTATTGCCTTGAGCAAAATGTATTAGAAAATTATTTTTGTCCTCCAACAATCATTCTACACTTGCATCCGTCAAATTGTAGAGGATATGTTACCCGTCTCTTTGTCGATATTTCGAGTTTTTGAGATTCTCGGTAATTAAACGTAATCTTCGTTTGGTGCAATTGCAATAATCAATACTTTTCAGTCCTTACACCACAGAACTCAAAAATGACGTTGTTCTCTAATCTGATGGCTACTTTAGTGATTGATACTAGGTTATATAGTAGACAGCTCTTTGAAAGCCATGTTGGCTTTAATTTTGTATGAATCTAAACCCAGAAACAGAAAAGACACATTTTGTAAAATGTAACTGTGTTTTAACCACCCATTGCAGAAATGCAAAATGTTCTGTTGTTTGTTGACCAAAATTCTTGGGCGGGTAGCAAATCTTTTTTTATTTTTACCTTTTGTTTTCTTCTTTTACAAGTTCTTTCTTTGACCATTAGAAAGACTATCAATAAATTTTGCAGTATCTAAACGTGTATTTTTCTCACAATCCTAGGCATCTATGGTAAAGTTCAAAAAGCATAGCTTGAACCGGAAAGGGAAGAGGGATGGATTAGCGGCAGAAGTCGTTTGAATGACGGTGCCACATGTTACTGTCTAATTCGTGTAACTAGTGAATTAAATTTTACTTGCAGAACCAATTATACATCTTAACCCAATCTATTTTTATTTTTATTGTCAAGGATATTGGCAGCCAACCCAATTGTGGAATTTCTTTATTTTCAGGAGAAGGACTACTTTGAGTCCTGTTTCAGTGAGTTCTAAAGTTGAAAAGGGTTGATGTCAATTTCGTCACTGACCTATGCTTCTTGTCCTAATTGGACCCTCAAATTTTTCAATCTCACAAATTGCACCCTCAACTATGCTCCTTTTCCCACATTTGGCCTCGATCGAATCAACCAAGTGATTCTTATATGCTTAGTTAATTATCTTAGACAAACGACGAATGAATAACTTCAAATAGTATTTCTTTTTTTTTTTTTTTTTAATTCATTCCAAAGGTGTGATTTGTCCAAAGCTCCGATGGTTGCTAGATGATGCGAGTGAAGGTTAAATATAAGACAATGAGGATATTTCTCGGTGTAATCTGCAATGTATTGAATTTCCAAGTTCAAAAGAAAGTGATGAGGATGACAATCATTGATTCACTTTACTATTTACATGTCTATTAAAGGCGCAATGAGAAAATTTAATTTCTTTTTTGGTACCTAACAAACGTAATAATATTTTATCAATGTAATAACTAAAATGTCTTTTTATACACAAATATTAAGCGTATATATATTTTGTTATTATTTGCTGTAAACTAGATGCTCTAAATGAGATACATGCATAGGCCATTTGATAAGATAGATCAAGAGTTTAAACCAAAGTCGAATTAGAGTTTAAATTTATGAAAGACGACTATAGCGAAATTGGTTTGGCCCACAATTTTGTGGTTTGGTTTTCGTTTGAGAATGTTATGTAACAAGATAATCTTGGTTAGATGTAGAGGGTGATGACAATATAAATTATTTTGAAGCTTGAAACCTTGAGCTGATAATGAATTGACGATCAACAATTATATCATTATTTAGAAAGAGGTGGAAGATGGGAATTGTAACATGGGTTCTTGCTTCGATTTGGTGGAACTTAATAGTTTTTGAGGGAAAAAACTGAATGTCAAAAATGGGAGTTTAACAAATACGTCACATTTTTAGACCGTGGATTGAAATATGCCATATGAAAAAAAAAACTATTTGAAAATATACCACAAATAACTTGTTTTTTTGATAATTTTACATTTGTATTGATTCTTGCGAGTGACATATAGTGAAAGTTTTTTGCAAATGGAAAAAGTCAATCCACTGTTTAATAAGATTGATTCTTCAATAATTTTACTCTTATATTGATTATTATAGGTAGCATTGTTCATAAATATCTCGTCAAAAATTATGAGAACAAAAGCCTATAAAATTAAGCTTTAAAGGTTTCTATTCTATAGTTTTTTTTTTATTTTTATTTTTTAGGGTTGCTTTTCTTTTCACTTTTAAATCGCTTACGAATTAGTTCAGTCTTTTGTGTTTCTTAATTAATTTTTTCTATGAAAAATAATTATTATCTCATATCTTGTTGTTATGTTGATGGATTAGCCCTAGCCATTTAATAATTTTATCTGGTATTTAATATGTATGGTTAGAATTGACTTTTTAATTATCAAATAATATAAAGCTCTCACATGTGATAGTATTTTGAGCAAAAAAATCTAGTAAAAAGCCACATTCATTTTGCACACCACGTATTAAAGCATTTCTAAATGTGGTGCAGCACACGCCGTGCATAAGGCAGCTACCAACAGAAAACAGACACGTGGCGGCAGCGGGTCGATTCCTTGGGTGTAGTTTTGGTTTTGACCCAAGATGTGAAGTTTCATTCCACTTTTCTCCGCCATTTTGGCCCCAGTTTCCAAACTTCCTTGCATTTAAACCCAATGAAACTAATTGTTTTATAAAACAAAAATTACTAAAATTAAGTAAATATATTTACAGACTTAATTGACACAAATTTAAATAAAAAATACATAATTAAACATATTTTTATAAAAAAACACACTAAAACGTTTAAAACTCACTAAAATGCTAAAAACAAGCAAAAATGTTCAATTTAAAGGATTTTAATAACAATTAAAATGCAAAATAACTGATTTTAAACCTTAGAAAATGTACATATTTACATGTTATCAATAATGACTTTTAATAGAGCGTTCATGAATTAGATTTTAAGTATTAAGGGCCAATTTGGAACCAAATACCAAATCATTCGATTGAGAAAATCTCAATTCACATTTAAAAGTCTCTTAAGCCAATCTAACACAAACCAAGACATCTGATTTTACAGATTTACGCTATGACTTAAGACTCTTGGAAGGCCATTATTGCACTAATCTTATAAAATTATTATAGGATGAAAGGGGCAAATAGCTTAGTTTGAATAATGTATAAAAATTGATAGCACATATCTAGGTAAAAATTAATGAATAGCATAATTTTTGGAAAATGCGGGGTTATTATATTATAAAATATAAAATACGCAGTTAATTATCACCTATTTAGAGACCCAATCTCATTTCTCCTTCTTCTTCCAAATTAGAAACCCTAAAAAGGCAATCTCTGTCCTATTGTCTCTCCCTCCTCTTCCCCCTCTCCGCTTTTGCAAATGTTGAACTATCCTTGAGCATCGCTATAGCAAGGTCAAGTGATATTGACAATCGTTGCAACACATCCTTTGAATCACAACGGTGATGATCATCATGCGCCAAGCCTTGGGAGGCTCACGATGACGACAATAAAGCAGAAGAAAATCCGCCGCAAGAGAGCCAATGTAGATTCTCAACAATGATAACATAAAGCCACATGTTTTTATCTCATAATTATGTATTTTTCATAGAATACGAGGTTTTTGTTACCATACGATTTTCTACAACCTTTTATGGTTGGCGATTATTTGTTTTTAATAGAATGATCAGAGAAGAATTCTCTGGAAGAAATACTTGGTCATTGATTGTAAATTTGTAATTGTTCGTCATTGTTTTGGGATTGGTTGTAGAAACATCGCCAAGGCTCATAAATAAGGGTGTATTGTTCATAGATTAAGAATCAATCCTCAATTTAACCGAGAAAATCTCAATTTGTTGCCTTTTCTAGAGTAGCACAAAGGATTAATCGCAAGACAAATACAAGAGAGAAACAAAGAGAACACTCATATTATTTATAATCACATTATTCTTATTTTTCAAATACGATCTTATTGTCGCCATATATATATATATATATATATATATATATATATATATATATAGAGGCCTAGTCGTACAAATGAAAAATCCAAAGCTATGTGTTATAATATTAAATGCCATTTATGAAGTGTTAATTGGGAGATTATAAAAGTCCACGCAATACCAATTAGTATTCGACTGGAGAAAACGACATTTTAAGAGTTTAGGAAGGGAAACATCCACACCAAGTTATAACAAAGATAACGTAAACAAAAGTGGCAAAACTTTGACGCATGACGACAACAGAAAGTGACAAAAAGAAGGAAAACGGCGACAACTTGAGACAAGCAAAAAAAAAAAAAAAAGACTCTGATCATCTGTGCTCTTTTCTCTGTCTCCCTCCCTGTTGCCCAATGAGATTATGCCACATGACCTAAACTTGCCAGCTCAACTAAAACTGTACATTTTGACGTTGAAACTCTTAAACGTCTTTTTCTTTTCCTCTTCTCACTATGCTTCCAGCAGCAGACCCACGCCAGCAGCGGCACCAAGGCTCGTCGGCGGCACTGGCCATACAAAATATGAGCCCATCAATGTCACTCGTCCAAATGCTTGAAATACTTGGGGATGATTCTGAACATGTCCGTAGCCGTGCCAAAAAAATTTACCAAGGCTCGGCTCCGATGCCGGAGTGCATCTGCCGCTAGTGACGGCGGCGAGCCTCACTGCATATGTTGGTGTGCGTGAGAAAGAGGACCACGAAATAAGTGAAAACGTTTCTTTGCTTCTGTACAGTTTGAATTGAGTTAGCACATTTATGTGATGTGGCACAATCCCATTGGGGCGACAGCGTGGGAGACAGAGAAAGGGGGACAGATGATCTCAGTCCCAAAGGTCCGCCAAAAAAACACAACAACAACAATAACAACGAAAAAAACATAAAAAATTTAAACTATAACAAGGAAATGACAGCAAAAGAAAACAACAACAATGTGAAACAAAACAACAAAGATGACAACAATGAAAAACGACAAGAAAAATACAACGACAATAATTGAAAAATTACAAAAGATTATGAGGCGACTTGGAACAAGCAAAAAGGGACAGTGATGGTAAGAACAACATGAAAACGATAATAATTGAAACAACACGTACTTAAAATAACCACAACAAAAAATGACTCCAGACAAAATACATTGACATGAAGAGAACAATAAGGAAAAAACGACAGTAACCTAAATCAATTTAAACTTCCTCAGCCAATATTTCTTCCAAGATGGCACTAAAACGACTCATTCGATCATTGCTTAGTGCCAAACCAACTTCAACTCCACCTTTCTCGTTTCTACTCTCAACAAGAGCAAATGTTGTTGAATCACGAAAATGAGTTGATTCACTCTTTCTAGGCCTCTCCCACCCAAAATCAACTTCATAAAGACCATATTTTGATGATCCGTCAACGGTGACATGTTTCCACCCTGGTTCCTTGATATTTTTTTACTTCATTTCCCAATTCTCGAACTCTTTCACTGTTTCCTTGTTCAATTCTCCGACTTCCTTCCCGATGGCCTTCGCGGCCGCGACCCTCCCGTTTTCTTCTAATAGCTCCTTCCTCTTTACCGGTGTAAAAAGAACCACCAAGCAATTTCCAAAGTAGGTCGTTGGTCATGGAAACTCGAGGCGGCTTCGACAATCCGCTATTAGGGCAAAGTAGTAAGGCTCGTTATCTTTGATGTTGATTGTGGAACTTCTCTCCTCTGATTTCGCCAAGCAAACCCATATCAATGCACAAGTAATGACTTACGATGACCCGTGAAACGGCATGGAGTTGTCGACGTCGATATCATTGGCCAATTGATTTGTGAGGCAATGCTTTAGCCTCTCGATCCGATCTCGGCACAAAACAATCGTGGCGTGAAAGTTTTCATTAGTACCATAATCGAGGACTTGATTTTCGCCGTTGTTATGGTTCAATGTCAATGACAAACTCGGCCACTGGCTCAAGAACTTGAGCTCAAACCCATATTGGTCCTTGACCGCGGCCCTATCATGAGATTGGGGTTTTAGCTCTCGATCAAGTGGAGTTAAATCTTCTCCTCCGGTCTTGAAAACCAACGCCCAAGATTTCAGAAAGTGGTGAAGCACCTAGCCATCGGTCACCAAACGCCGATGTGTTAAAACAAAATAGTTTTCATTTGATTATTTATATCAAATCACTTAGATAATTCATAAAATATAGAAATTAGCCTGAATCCATAAATAGAATGTGATTCATGAATCTATAAATTAAAAAAATTCTAAATCTGATATGTAAGTCCTGTTTTAAAAAATACCTCTATAATTTCTCTGTAGATGGGTGATAGAAAAATAACGTACGTACTGACTTATAGACCATAACCTTTTTATATAACTGTTAACCCTAACATTTGTCCTTTATTACTAATTTAGCCTATTATAAAATCAGTAATTATATTTTGGTTTCTATATATAAGAGACTCACACTTAATGATACATTGAAAGCTCAAAACTCAAGTTGATCACTTTAATTAGGCATTCTTATTTCATAGCTTTTAATATATTATCCCATATATTGATTAATTCCAACACGATGTAGATATCAGAGTTGGGAAAGACGACGAGTTGCAAGGCCAAGAGTGGGTCCACACGTATGTCACCGTCTAAGCACCACCTTGGGGACGAATAGGTCCAATGCTTGGATGGGTCGCGGGTAATTAGTAGTGACAAAGTTGAAGTTGGCGGCGAACTCTGCGACGGTAAGAGAAATGGAGTCGCCCTCAATGAAGAGAATGTGAAGCTTTGCAGGCGGCAGAGGGCAAACGAGGTTGGCGGCGAAGGGGAAGAGTGTTGGAGAGTGAGGGAGAGGGAGTGTTTGAGAGGGGGAAGTAGGGTTTCTAAGAAGTGGTTGGTGGGGTGAGGGAATTCGTAGAAATAGGTGCGTTGAATGTGGTGAGGAAGAGGCCATGGTACGTCCAAGAATGTGAGAGGAAGAGAGGTTGTGGAAACTGAGCCTGGTGGTGGAGAGACATTGCTTTGGTCGATTGACTTGATTATAACTTCCTCATTGGGCAGAGCAATAAATATTATGGTAAGGATGTGATAATATTCCGGTTGATCAATATGCAAGAAAAAAGATATGATCCTTCCATGATAGTATAACTTTGGCTTGTAATATAGGCAATTTTTTTCTAGGAACTGAAAAAATTTAACTGTTTTACACTCGTTTCGTCGTGAGATGAGTACCCTATTATATAAAGGTTGTTCAAGTTTTCCAAGAATTATATGATTAACAAATTATTATGTCGTTTTTAATAAATTATAAAAGGCCATGCACGTTATGTGGCAGAAAAAATGTGGCTTTCTGGGGGAATTAATCAATAAAAAAGCAGTCAATTTACTAACAGGAACACAACTAAAGACATGGAAAAAGATATGATTTTGTTCATTAATGAGATTTCGGGGACTAATGCCTTGATCTTTGTGATGTTTTGCTTGAAACTTGAAAAGTCCTATCGGCCTGTCGGCACGTGCTTTGAAATGGCAATTTCAATATGATCTTTTGGGTAAAAGAAGAAAATTAAAAACAGACCTTCCGTTCAGCGCAAAGTTCAAACTCATTAAAGGGGAAGCTTTCTGTAGCTATAATATAAAATAAAAAACAATGATAATGTAAAATCTCATAACCATATTTTCGTGTGTTAAATAAAAAATGGTTCAAACTATGGATTTGAGATCTTCTTTAAAACACCATAAAAGACATCTTTTAGTTAGCTTTCAACTTTGAAGTGAAAACCCTGACCAATCCAAATACACAATAAAATTACTATGATTATAAATCTACATAAATAAATAAGCAAACATTTTTGCGTGAAGAAATTAAGGAACGAGGAGAATCTAGAATGATAAGGAACGGGAACTATTCTAGTGACAGATGATGAACTCTTCGTTGTTATTTCTTTTTATTGTTAACATAACTTTTCAAGAACTTGTGTTTTTGTGTTTTGAGATTTTATTTTTATTTCAAACTTGTAATAATGAAGTGATCTCTTTATCTTATAAGTTTCGTGAGATCTTCTAGCTAGTGTCTTTATAACGCCCCTATGTGGGATTAGCAGTATTGAATAAATAAAAATAAACTTAAATACAAAAACATTCAAGACAATAAAACAATGTCAATGGGTCTTTGAAAATAAACAGAAAATAAAAATAAACTTCAAATACAAACCACAGTTTTAGTATAGCACTAAATATTAAAATACAGTAATCATCACCGTAGTACAATTTTTCAAATAACTTAACACAGCCACCATAAAAATAATACAAATCTTATATGGTCTAGACGAGTTACAAATAAACAAAGTTCTTCCAACCCTTAATCAACAGTGTAGATGCTTATTCCTTGTCAGACAAGTTGCACTGAATTCCACCTGAGAGATGTAAATATAATAGAGATAAACATCGACATGCCTAGTAGGAAAAACTATTACTCATATTAAGGTTTTACTGATTACCACATTAAATTTACATGGTTAGTTAGTTTTTATCATATTCTAAATTATGAGATTTATTATAATCATATTCCGTAGATACTATAGTTAATCACTATCGAGTTTCATACACACACACACACACACATATATATATTACAATTCCTCATTATTCCTAGGTATCTATATTCAGTAGAGTATTACTCAACTTATCAAAACCCAAATGGGCGTACTTGATTATCATTCAAACATTCCAAGGGTGTTCCGGTGAGGGGACATTAAGCCTCGAGTCCTCACCAAGTCGATTCCTATACAGTGCGTTTTGGGGCTTTCGACCCAAAAGAGCGTCATTACCTCTCTCCTATCTTACCTTTTAGAGTATTTGTGCTCAAAGACGTAACCGTCACCCTCTTCATGTCTCACCATTCCTCTATAATAAATCTTTATTTATAGAGTTAATTTCCCTAACCATGCTTCTTAATTTACAACAACATGTGTCAAATCATTATTTATAGAGTTAGTTTCCTCGCTATACAATATAGGACGAGTTCCACATCATCCTTTATGGTATAATCATATACATTCAAAATATCATAGATATCTTGCAATGTAAAACAATCAAATTTTAATTCATCAAAGTCTCACAAAAGATGAATAATAGAATCCTTACCTCTTCACAAATATCCACTAACAATTCCCAACTTCCAAAATTCATCACGTAAGCTCCAAGTATCCTGTTATCCTAAAACGTATAAAATAATCATACTTTAACTGAAATTCTAATTTTTAGTTATATAAATTTATCATATTATTATTATTATTATTATTATTATTATTAGTGTGCCATAATTGTTAATGTACTAACATTGTGAATATTAATTTTCCCAACTTAGTTTTAGTAAATTATAAAATAACAATAAAATAAAAATATACGAATTTTATTTTGGCACGAAATATGTTAAAATAAATAATACGATTTTAAAATATTTAGAAATAAAATAATTAAAAAGTTGGATATTTATTAAAATAAAATTATTTAAAATTACAAACTTTATAGAAAACTATTTATGATTTCTGAAACATAAATTATTAAATAACTATCTTTGTCCTAGTTGTTTGACCCTTTTTTATTTGTTCATGAGATTAAGGGTTCAAATCCCACCTGAAGTTTTTTTTTTAATTAAATTTCTGTATGAAAAAACGATATGTCATTTTAAGGAAAATAATATGTAGTTTCTGTAAAAAACGACATGTAGTTTTGTGAAAACGATATGTCATTTTTCACCTGAAAATCTTTTACAGAGAACCCAGAATTCATTTTCTAACCCTTTTAATCAAATTCTTAGTTTTTTAACAGCTTTTTAAACATAAAAACTATATATAAGCAATACATAATCATCTCTAAACTTAAAATACAGCTTAAAATCAAAGTTAAAGTTTCAAAAATCTAAGCTCAAAACTTAGTTCAAAAGTATTGTTTGATCTTGAATATCCTCAAAATTCCTTGATCTATGAGTTGCTAGAATAAAGTTAAGTGATTTATGTTGAAAAATGGGTGAGACTTTGAGGTTTGGTCTTTTGATATAGTGACTGTCGTGGGAGGAAATGGAAACAGAGAAGAAGAAGAAGAAGAAGAAAGTGAAGAAGGAGACAAAGAAAGGAAGGTTAAAAAGAAGAAGAAAAAGAGAAAAGAGAAAAAAATATCATCAAGATCCCGTTGAATGCAGGATTCTTATCTGAGAGTGGATAAGAAACAACAAAGAAGGAGATTGATGGCAAGACTTTGACAAAAAATGACAAAATTACATTTTGTAATTAACTGATGATTATAAGGGCATTTTAGTAAACATGCTAAATAAGAGTAGGAAAAAGTTTAGAAAAATTAAAAATAGATAGAATAAATAAATATGGAATAATTTTAGATGCAAATCAAAATTGTACCAAGTTTAAATTAGCACACTAATAATTAATTTATATACAATTATGCCTGTTTAATAACAAGTATTATAGTCTTGCTTCAGTTGGACTTATCTTTATGTAAAGTTGGTGCTCATCTCAATGATAAGGGTTGCTGGCTCTCAATCGATTGGAGGACTCTATTGATTGTAAAAACAAGCTTTATGTGTACTTGATTATTTGTGCGCCGAAAAATTTCCGTTATCGAGTCTTGGTGTACGTCTTTCTCCTTAAGTTTCATCAAATTTTACTAATATATCTAATCTCATCAGTTGAGGCTTTTGTCTTGTGATCCATCGGATTGGTCTTTGTATCTTTTGTTTAGTTGAATAGTTGAGAAAAAAAACACTCTTTATCACTGAATTATTACTACACAAAGAGTCCTTAAATACAAATGTGATTATTTGCCAACCATAGTTTTGACTAATCACTTTAGTACACGTGGCTAATTAGATCTAATTTACAAAACTCATTGACTATATACCAGCTAACTATCAGTGCATTTTCTATTCTTAACTCCTGGTGGAAAAAATTTCCATTTAAGCTTGTTCCTCGTTGTTGAAAAGCTGGAACTGGAGGTAGCTTTGGGGAAGATTTCTACCACTAATCAAGGCACATGTTTCATTTCAAGGTTCTGTTGTAGTACTCTCTCTCTAAAAAAATAGAGATCCAGATTTATGTTAAGCAATCACGTGCATGTAGGACAGGATTTGGCTGCCAGTAGTACAGAGATTTTGGGGATATCTGTTTGATTGAGTAAATTTTTTAAGGAAACCAAATTATATATAATCGAGATAAATCTATATATATTTATTATACTACTTTCAGCTGCGTGCCATAGGCACCTTCCCGTGACTAACTAAAATATCATTTATTTTTCATTCCTTTTTCTTTTATACAATTTTATTTTAATAATGTTTTAACAAAATTTTTTTTTGAGGTTTTATCGTTTTGGTACCATGTATTTTGTTCTAATATTATATTGAAATTTTGGTTATTGGAAAAAATCAATTAGGTACCTCATTGTTTTTAAACATATCATTTTGGCACTTTAAGTCTATTTTTTTGGGACAAAAAATAATAACAATCCTTCTTTTTAATTTTTATAGCCGCTAAAATATGATTTCCACCCATTAACTAGCCTCTTCCCCCCTGTGTTTGGGATTATGTGTGAACCCATCAGTTCTCAACCTTTTTGCCCGCCCTCAAACCAGCTAAGAAAGGCGGGGCTAAAATTTGGGAAAGAAGTAGATAATTATCAATCTTCTTTTTTAGCGAGGCAAGTAGTTGAATATATATATATATATATATATATATATATGTTTATTGTGGTCGTATTTGAGAAAGTAACAAACTTTGAAAGACTATAGGGAAAAACATTTGTATAGACGTATCTGGAAAAAATTATTTATAAAGGATAAATTAAAAAAAAATATTTTAATATATTAGATTTGAAAAACAAGATAAAACAAAACAAAAAATTCAAGCAAGCAATGTATGTATGTATGAATGCATGCACGCATACATGCGCACGCATATAATGTAGATACTGTGCTTAATATTTTTGAGTGAAAACGCTCGTATGTTGAAGAAATATAAAGCTTAGTTTTGTAATTATTTCTGTTATCTATAGGTTATATCTTGTGTCATAGTGCACACCCAAAAGTGAGATTTTAGTACCTTTACCCCATCGAAAGGGAAAAGTACATCTATTCCCTACAATAAAATTTTCCAATAACTAATTGATAAGTTTGCTCAAATTATAAAATAACATTTAGGACCGTGTTTTATGTAGGGTACAAAAAAGGCACTCTATTTGAAGGACATAATTTTTAGCTGATAAAAAATATATGAAAACAATACAAGCTATTGGTAAGTCAGTTAGAAATAATTAGTTTCAATCAATTATAGTATAAAACTTTCACATGTTATAGTTTTAAACTAAATTTTTTAGTTTTTAACTAGTTTACTAAACGTCTTAGAAAACTTGATAGATTAAATCACCTTATAGGTTTTTTTTTTTACTATTATTATTATTTTGACACTCGGCCAAAGAAAAAGATAACAACATCTTTACCAACCCCTTCTCATATCAAAACTAAGGACTTAAGAAAGTTTTAGAGTAGTTAGGCTAGCTCCGATGAGGCACAAAAACTCCAAATTGTAGATGAAGTTGCTTGCCCACCAACGTTAATTTGGTGTTGGCTACAGTGCTGTGCCAGATTTGACGCAGTACTGTATAGATGGCGCTATTGGGCCATTTGCTTTTTTTTTTTTTTTTCTCCTTTTTTTTTGTTTTTGGGTTTTAAAATCAGAAAAATAACCTTGAAAATTTATATAACTCCTAATTTTTTTTACCCCAATTGCTTATTATTCAACAATATTTTTTTCCCTAGTCTTTTTTAAATTATTTAAAAAACATGTTTAATTTATAATTTATAATTTATTATTGTTTATGTTAACATGTCATAAAATGAAATGATTGATGTGTAATATGCAATAAAAAAAATAAAAAGAAAGAACTATATAGGAAATACTCTGTTTTTCTTTTATGTAACTTTTGATGTTATGAGGTTGGAGATGAAGTTTAAGTTTAATACTAAAATTGTATTATTTTAGTGCAAAAATAACACCAAAATAGTGTAATGAGTTGTAGATCCCTAAAGTGGCAAATAAAATCGATGTTTGGGAATTTGTGTTATTAATTCTATATAAAAAAAACGTTTAGGAAGAATATTGATCCGTATATGCCACTCATTAAAAAATAAAAGACAATTGCTGCTTGCAGACTGTCACGTGCGTGCTTTTATTTATTTATTTATTTATTTATTTTAATGCAACATGGACTTTCCTTGGTATTCGAGATCTTGATTTACCCAAGTCTTTACAAACCATGGCAAATCTTGCTTTATGCTGTCGTCAATGGTATCTTTTCCTCAAAAAAAAAAAAAAAAAAAAGGCTGTCACTTTTTAATTTATAAGGAAAACTTTTTCGGTGAAAGTGCACATATTTGAAAGCGCTTAGATCAAGTTAAAATATATATATATATATATATATATTTTATAAATCTATCCGTTAAAAAACAAATATGTATTAAAAAATATTATTTTCGGTTCCAAAAATGGCCTTTATTTATTAAAAAAAGACATAATAATTGAACAATCATACGTGCAACCCCTTTATATAATAACTTGAACAAGAAGTAGTGATATCATTTTCCTTAAATCAGTTGCCTTGATCATAAGATCTCTCAGGATTACATCAATCCATGGCTCTGCCAAACATGGAGGTGAAAATAATCGATGAAACCAAGGTGTCTCCGCCGCCAGGCTCAGTCCCAACAACCTCTCTTCCTCTCACTGTCTTTGACATGCCATGGCTCTTAAACGTAAACCGTATGCAACGCCCCTACTTCTACAAATTCCCTCACTCCACCGGCCACTTCTTGGAAACCCGACTTCCCTCTCTCAAACACTCTCTCTCCCTCACCCTCCAACACTTCTTCCCCTTGGCCGCCAACCTTGTCTGCCCTCCTCCGCCCTCGAAGCCCCACATTCTCTACACCGACGGGGACTCCGCGGTCTCCCTCACCGTCGCCGAGTCCTCCGCCGACTTCGACCTTCTCTTGGCCAAGGATCACCCGCTCGGTGTCCGAGCATTGGACCCGTTAGTCCCCAAGTGGATGTCGACACGCGTGGAGCGCGATACACTTGTCGAACCTCTCTTGGCTGTCCAAGTCACCGTCTTCCCCAACTCGGGTATTTGCATCGTGGTGCAAAGAAACCACGTGGTGGCCGACGGGAAGGCGATTCACCACTTTATGAAATCCTGGGCGTTGGTTAGCAGGACCGGGGGCGATTTGACTCGGCTTGAGCGAGAGCTACGGCTGCCGTCACATGACAGGTCCGCGGTCAAGGACTCGTATGGGCTTGAGCTCGAGTACTTGAACCAATGGTGGAGTTTAACATCAACATTGAATGATGATAATAAGAAAGTCCTCGATTCTCATACTAATGACAACGTTCGTGGCACATTTGTTCTGTCCCGAGATCAGATCGAGAGACTCAAGTCCTGGATCGCAGATCAATTGACCATTGTCGACGGCGACAACTTGTCATTTAACGTGTCGTCGTTTGTTTCTACTTGCGCGTTGGTATGGGTTTGCTTGGCGAAATCAGACGACAAAAATTCCGCGACGGTCAACATAAACGACAAATGTGATAAGCCTTATTACTTTGCCTTTGTGGCGGAGTGCAGAAGCCGCCTGGAATTTCCATTACCGACGCACTACTTCGGAAACTGCTTAACGACGCGTTTTGCACAGGCGAAATGGAAGGTGCTGTTGGGAGAAAACGGAATCATCGCGGCTGCGAAGGCCATTGGGAAGGAAGTTGCGGAGTTGAACAAAGGAACTTTCAAGTTGGAGAATTGGATAATGAAGTTCAAGAAAATAAAGGAATCAGGGTGGCAGCATGTCACCGTCACGGGCTCGCCGAAATTCGGTGTTTACGAGGCGGATTTCGGGTGGGGGAAGCCCGAAGGGACTGAATCGGTCCATTTGAAAGATTCAACTACGATTTCTCTTGTTGAGAGTTGGGATGGAAAAGGTGGTGTTGAGGTTGGTTTGGCGCTAAGCAAGGATAGAATGAGTCGTTTCCGTGCCGTCTTGGAACAAACCTTGATGAAGTTTGTATGAATTGAGTTAGGTTGCTTCAGTTTTCAGTCGTTTAGAATTGGCATGCACTTAATTGTATGTTTTTTTCCTCATTTATCGTTGTGTTTTCTCTCTCTTTAAATACGTTTTGTTTCAATAATTGTTGGGTAAACTTTTATGTCGTTTCTTATCGTCGTTGTCGTTTATTTCTTGTTCCAAGTTGTTGTACTTTCCTTCTTTAATAACATGACCTCCCGATATAAGTGGCATTTTACACTTTTTGCCTTTTGTCTCTTTCAAAATATTGGCCTATAAATATATATGTATATATATATGACATTTTTATGCTTGTATCTGTACAACAATAATATCAATGTAATAATCAATAATATGAGTGTTCTCTCTCTATTTCTCTTCTGTCTTTTCCCTCTTTTATTACGCGTCTTTTTTTACTACTTTATTTTAAGAGATTGCAACGTCACAAAAATGAAGTATAATTAGTGAATTTATTAGACTAATTGTACATTATTCGCGTGTCAAATTAAAGTTTTGCTGGTTTTGTTTTTATTAATCTATTAGGATATTTTTCGATAATTTGTAATTAGTCGCAGTACTTTTTTTGGGGTCGTGACAAAGATATTGTCAACTCCAACAATTTCAGGACTGATTTATATCTGCCAAGATTAAACAAAGTCTTAGAAGAGGAAACCGCAAAAGGTTCTAAATTTTTTTGGCCTTGATTTCCTTTATCATTACACGTCTCTAAAATTTGGTTGTTGTAGGGACAAGGGGAATACTTTGCATTTCGCGCGCGTTGCAATTATGTACCACTGATAACATTTATCAATATTCTGTCTTTTTCACTTTTTTTTTATTAACATTAATATAGCTTCTAAATTTTAGATCCTCTTTCACTTTACTTATAAACTTTAAAAATTATTACTTTACCCTATAAACTTTTAAAACTATTCACTTTGTTTGTTAAATTTTCAATTTTTTGTTTAAATGGATGGAATTAAGCCTACATAATTCGCACATGGATTATTTATAAAGGAAAAAAGATTTTAACACTTTTAAGTTTTATTTTATGTTTACACTCTCACTTGACGCCTTTTTTAATTTGAATTCCCATTTAAGAAAGGTTTGTTACACATTTCTTCTCATTTTTTATGTGTTAACTCATTTAATAAGTCGATATTGTTAGTTAATATCTGAATTTGAATACTAAAAAAGATGAGCTATGCATTTAAGATAATAAGATATTGGGGAAAATATCAACAAGAAACTATACATACAGATTTTTTTTAAATAAGAGCATATAAAAAAACATTAAATGAAAGTGTAAATATGAAACACAATCTAAAAGCGATAAAATCTTATTTTTGCCCTTATAGATGACCCATGTGCAAATCTTAATTCTATCGATTTAAACAAAAAAATAGAAAATAGGAGACAAAATGGAGCTTTGAAAGTTCAAGGGAAAAATAATGATTGGAAAAGTGAGTAGTTTTAAAAGTTCAGGTTGTAAAGTCGTAATTTTTAAAGTTCAAAGCACAAACTAAGGAAGACCCTAAAATTTAGATGCACTTAGTATTATCAACCTTTTTTAACTAAGTGTGGAAAAGAGGGAAAAAAAAGTAAGAAAACTTGTATGTATTAATTATCAGAAAAATAATAAAAACAACAAGATGTTTAGCAATTTGATATTGCCTTGTCATATCATTTCAATAATACTGTCCCATGTTTGAGAGGTTGGCATGGCATAAGTGATCTTGCTCTGCTAGGTTTCCTTTGGGTTTTGGCTAAAATATTTTTAACAAGGTATATTTAGAGCTATTTCTTGATATGCGAGTCTCGACTTTATCGTGTGACAATAGCTCCTAGTTTAGTTTCCTTTTTGCCATTTTGGATTGTTTCCTCTTATTGTTTAAACTTCTTTATATTACCTTTTTTTTATTTAATGAATAATGGTATCTTAGTGTGGCGTAAATACTTCAGCAAGTGCCAAGTTAACTGAGACGTGTTAAAGTAACTTAATTTATTGAAAAAAAAAAAAAAAAGTCTCACTCCTAATTTTACACGCATAATATTGGCACCAACAATGTAATAAAAAAAAAAAAAACAAAAGAAAACAGCTGTACTGGTATAATTACAAGCCTCGTAATTATCAAAACACAACATGGCATTCTTCGAGTCAAATCTCATATGCATTTCACGAACAAGCTCTCTGAGCTATGGAAGGAAGAGCAAATACAACAAGCTAGTCTATCAGCTTCTTTCCCCAGACAAAAAAGGTTTGATAACAACAAAAACATATCTAATGACAACACTAAAGCCAAACGACAGAAGATTAGTAATGACAACTAAAATGGCTACTAGCTAAAAACTCATATAAACGACATGTATAGCATGAAACCAAAAATCAACAAAGCAGCTCCTACATCACTAGGAGGCTGTTATGTTGTGAAATGTAAGAACTTTTTTGTTGAAAGAGAAAAAAGAGCTAGAGAGAGTTTTAATATCTTGAAGAGAGCAAATAGATAATGAAATTGGGCTATGTTCTTACTAGTTGATGCTTGACCTGGCTAACTAAATCCCACAAAAAATTTGAAGTGCTCAAGGAAAAATTTCACAATTCAGTCTAGCATTTACAAAGTTACTTGTGTTATATTCAAACAATTTTAAATAAAGTTACTTGTGTTATATTCAGACAATTTTAGAGTTGTATGAACGTATGAATAAGGTTATATTCTCGAACGAAAGAAGTCATAAATATTGAACTGGTATGATGTAGAACCGGAGACCCACTTTTTATATATACACACTCACATGTGTATGTATATATATATATATATATATAATATTCCAATACCATTAGTACAGATAAGCTCAAAGCATATCAAATTTGTCGAAATGGGCAGCATTATATACACAGAAAAACGTTCAATTACCTATAGAAAAAGACAATGACCGAAATCTGCCGGCCAAAGTTTTTATGTATATATATCTAGCTAGCTTGAACGTACATGTACTCTATCTACACCTCTAGTATTATTATAATATATCTGAATTAAGCATATATAGATCACTCCGCAACATAGATTTCATCATATTTATACTCTCAACCCAAAAATAAAGATTTAAAAATAAGGAGATTCAACGCCAGCCAGTCTTCAAGAGAGAGCAAGCAAAAGAAGATGATCATCAGGGCAGAATCTCGGCCAAAAGCTGAACATGTACCGGACCTCACAGACTTCATGAACGACATGTTTTTTGGGCCGTGAAGAGTGAAAGTGCTGATCACAAGAAAGCCTATAACTTGACGGGTACTGATCAGGTCGTCGTAATGGATCGAGAAGATGAAGATGACCACATGGATGAGGGCAGTTCTAGGAGGAGCACAAGTCGAAGGATGACTGAGGAGTGGCTAGAGGAGGCTCGGCGATTGGTGGCCTCGTCTCCTTCTCGCTGCGAGTCGCCTTCTCGCCTTGTTGGGTCGCCGAGGTTTGCAGCGGCTGCTCAGGGAACACCGTTATCAGCCCGATCTCTTGACGGAAGAGATCCGCTCTCTAGGTCTGCCAGAAGGTGCGTGATAATTTATCTATTCGTAATCAGCAGGTATAGTGAGTTTCAGTGGTATAATCGACATAGAGTCTTTACGCTAGTTGTTCTCTCTCATTATTTAAAATTTATCTATTCGTAATCAGCAGGTATAGTGAGTTTCAGTGGTATAATAATGTACCAAAGAGTCTTTACGCTAGTTGTTCTCTCTCATTATTTAAAAAAAAAAAAAAAAAATTCTTGGTATGATATGATATAGTGATGTTCACCATAGAACATCTTTTCGCATGCTATATATACCATTAGGAGTTAAATAAGTCATTTGACACTTTAATTAGAATTAGAGTTTTAGTACAAGTACTTTACTACATGAGAGTTTTATATTATAGTAATTTTTTACTTTTTAATGTAGATATTAAAAGCTTTACATTGTAGTTAGTTATAACTAATTATTTTCAACTAAAGTATAATATTAAAAAAAAGGAACATCTTTGGGTATACTTAAAAACTATAGAATCCTATTGCATTGGTTATGAATCGACCAACTATAATCATCAAAAAATATATAGTGTTTCAATGCGAAGTTTAAAACATTTACGAGGTATATATCCTTAGAGCAAAAACTAGATCATATTCTTCACCATCCGTGTAGTATTGTTTTCTAAGATTTCTTATTGATTTTATCTTACACCAAAATATAGACCGATATTTATGAAGTATGACAAACCTGTACAAAATGAAAAAATAAGTTCAAAAATTCTAACATATGAAAGCTTCATATTGTAGCTGATTTTTGTTTTACATTTTAGTTACGAAGAATTTTAGATTATGGATGGCTTATGCTATGACATTAGCGAGTTCGAATTGGTGTGTGAAACAAAAGATTAATTTATGCATTATATTTCTGATCCATAGGAATTTTCGTCACTTTAATGAAGAATTAAAGAAAATTAAACCATCCAAAGACAATTTTGAAAAAAAAAATACATTTATTAATATCGATTCAATACATTACCTAAGAATCTTAGGAGATCAAATGATACACTGCGGACACTCATGGGCAAGGTAAAGCCATGGATTTGTGGGAAAATAAACACGTTCATGAAATTATTTTGAGAAATCAATGTTTTTTTTTTAACAAAATAATGTTGGAACGAGTTAGTATCCTTAAAAATTTTCGTAAAACATACTACTGAGTTTATATATAGTCATTTTTATTGTCATTTTCTTCTCTCTCTCTCTCCCCCCTTCCTACGATACCTAAGTCGTTCGTATTTCTCCGCTTGTTATAAGAGATCTTGCAAATGAGATGGTTCCGCACAAGGGGGATCCTCAACGGGATCTTTGTGGCCTCCGTTTGTTTTTGGCTCTCCGTCGATTCCTTATTTTCTTTTGATTTTGTAGTTTTTAACGAGAATACCCATGGTAGCCCAGTAAGCTACTGCTGGTCGCTGAAATTTTCAATATTATGACAAACGACCTTTAATGTCACGAAACGATACCATCGTTTATCAATGACTTGCTGCTTGTATCCTAGTATGATACTCCTGGTGGATATTGTGTTTATTTCAAATGTATTAGTATTTAGGTTTTCTGTAAGATTTTTTTCAAACCACAAAAATCAATTAAAGATTCTAAGGTGCCGTTTGTATAAGAAAATGTTTGGGTTAACATCACAATTAATATAAAATGAGTCCCAATGAGTGTGGAGATTCAAAAAATACTTTAGGAGCACCACTGTTTGGTATCATAACTAAAAAAAGGTAAGCCCCGCTTGTATATTTTATGTTGTAGGATCTATCTTTCATTTAAGTGTAGTTTTTAGCACTAGTGATATTTTATAGCATTGTTCATAAGATCCACATTTTATTTATTATCTGTGTGTGATGTTCGAAACACTATATGTTGTTTCTTTTCTTTTCTTTTTTTCTAAACTTGTTGGTTGGTTTTTGTATACAGTGTGGTTTGACAATCTCAAGTTCAACCAAAATTTTTGATTGCTATGTTGTAAAGCTCTCATATACTACAGTTTTAATAAAAATAAATAACAATGTAAAGATTTCACATGCTATAATATTTTTAACCAAAATTGATTCAAACTATACTATCCAAACATTTAAGGGTAACAATTTAAGTCGTGTACGTATCCACCAAAATTTTTATGTCGAGTTCGAGTTAACTCATATGTCACTCGTTTAGTGAAAAAGGGCATTTAGATCTGTATTGTCACAACTAATATAAGCAATACAAATGTTATTTTACTTATTCAATCCACTTATCTATGCTTTATTCTGTGAAACTAGGCTATAAATGTTATGTTATTAATTTTAATAATATACAGATAAATGACATTTTTTAAAGTATTTTTAAAATTAATAACAGTTTTTAAAATTAATCAGATAGTTGTTTATCGAGTTTAATAATGATAAACTCTAAAAGTTTATAAATTAAACTCAGTTTATCATTAAAAATGATCATTTGTGTAATTTTAAAAAATTATGAACATTTATTTTAAAAAAAACCATAAAAAAGACCACCCAACCTAGTTTTTTTTAATTTTATTTTAAGTAAATTTATTAAAATTATTTGCCTATTTTTTAATGAAAAAATTAATAAATCGAGCCAATCATTTCAAAGAGTGGGGTCAAGCCACATTGCCACCCTACTGGCAACATCCTATAAAGCACGTTAGCTTTTGGCGCCTATTGGTTCTCCAGTAGCAAACGTGTATATCCAATCTCCAACTGCCTCCATCTCTCTCTTTCCCCAAACAGATACAGAGCAGTAGAGGGCTTCAGCGGAGAAATCATATCAAAGTCAGCCAGACACACTGGCAACAAATCCGAGTCCTTCACCACCGGCGACGCACCGGATTCTTCTCCCTCCGATTTATCCCCTGCGGAGGCAGTCCACAAATGGTTCTCCAACATCCTCAAGCTCCCCAATCCCGAGTCGCCACCACCAAAAACCCATGAACAACAACCACTCCCAACTCTCTCCCGCCGCCAATCGCTGCCCCGCAAGTCCCGGTTCCAGGCCGACCCCTCCTCGCCTCGCACGCAGGCTATCCCCGCCCCAACGCGCCGAAATTCTCACGGCCCAAATCTGTTAACGGACCTGCACCCGCTCTCTCCGCCCAAGAACGTCCTCGAGTCGGCCCACCGGAGGTCCATTAGGTCGTCCACTTGCTCCGCCGAGAAAATCGCTGCGAAGCCCAATGGCCCTAATCCAAACTCGAGCTCCGATCCCAGCGTTAATGGCTTCCTCAGAGAGCAGAGGACTAAGCTTCGGAAGCTCGTCAATGGCGGCGACGGCGATGCCAAGGCTAAAGTCGTACTCTCCGGGCCTTCGAACAGTTGAGTAAGAGTAAAACCAAAGTGAGATGAGAAGAGAAGAGAAATTTTTTATTTTGATGTATTGAGTTTCTTCGGAAATTTCAGGTACGAGCTCGATGGTGGCGGCGATATGCTACTCGTGGTTGTTGGAGAACAAAGCGAGGAAGGAGGAAGGAGGAGAAGAATTTGCGATTGTGCCGGTGATGAATATGAAGAGAGGGACGATGTGGAAGCTACGACAGGCTTCTTGGCTCTTTCACCACGCCGGTCTCGACGTCGCGTCATTGCTCTTCTCCGACGAGGTTATTCTTCGTTTGTCCCTCACATTCTTCTGCTTCAACATGAAAAATTTTTGCAGTTTAGATTATGTCAACTTTTGATTATTGCCAAGGGAATGAATATGGAAAACACCATGAATGTTTCTCAGAATATTGTGGTAAATATGAGAAAGATGTGTTTTTGGAAAGGTACGGGCGGAATTTTTGTGTTTCAAACTCATGATATTTCTGTAGAAACCAACATTTTCATCTATGATTAGAGGTAGAGAGGTTTTTTTTTTTTTATATATATAATTAGCGTCTTGTTGAGATGTATTAAGAAGTGCTTTTGTAGAAGAAAGATTTGGGCATTGGCGTCTAATTCTGAATTTTGTCTTGCAATGGGATGATAATTTCATGTAATTCTTGTTGTGAATTGGCACTATTGTATGGTTAATGGGGACTTTTCTGTCGAGAAATAAGTAGATAGTGCTAGAAAGTTTTTGCTTTTTTTTTTTTTTTTTAAATTTTCTTTGAGTTGAAATCAAAATGGAATACTCCGTAGAACAAACAACCGTCTTTGTTCCTTCGTGATGGGACTCTTTTATGTACTGTGTTTGCTTCTTTTTTTTGGCCTATTCTTTGATGATATTGCCTGTGATTTGGTGGAGTGTTCTACAAAAAACAAAGTCCTTTTATTTTTGTTTTGGCATTATGAATGGAATATCTCATTGACTTTGTAACTGCAACTTGGGGCAGGTGGACTTGGAAGGTCTAATGACGGCTGGAAAATTAAGCATAATGGTGATTGGGCAGGATGTCCTCAGAATCAATGGAGAGGTTTATATATCTATGTGTCTGTTGCATATGCTTCATGTTGGGGTTGCGCATCAAATAGGATTTCAAGAAATGATTATTGAAATATAATTCATCAATTTTGTTTTTTAGGTTGGATCTCAATGCACTATTCTTACCGATAATTATTGTGAAGATGCCTACGATCTACTTCAGACACCAGTACTGAAGAAACTTTTGGTAAGTTTTTGTTTATTTTCATAAATTATAAATGCTAGAATTTGTCTTGCCTTCTTGATTCGCATTCTCACTTGTTCTTGTATTGCAGCTCGCAGCTATCCTGTTAGACACTCAGAATCTGAAGTCATCTAGCCAATTGTCTATGACAAGAGATGCAGAAGCAGTTCAGTTGCTATTAGTTGGCTCACCGCCGTATTATAGGAACACCCTTTTCGATCAATGTAAGTTCTATTTTCAGTCTGTTAATAGGTGATGTGATAAAATATACACGCAGCATGACTATAAGTTTTTTTTTTTGGTTTCTGGCTGTTCCTATCAGTGATGCAAGATCAAAAAAACCATTCCTTTTTGGAGGTTTTGCGGGAGAATTATGGGAAACCACCTAACCAGAGTAAGCCATCTCTACAAGCTTCTTCTTGAAATAGCTTCAGATTGTTGTGTTAATTGCAGTAGGTGATACGCTTGCAACCACTTGGTCATTCTTGCAATATTGTATTCGTGGAATTCTTTGAGTTATACAGGAAACCAGAACTTTTGGCCAAGTAACTGGGGGATTAGCACTTGATGCTAGTCAGGGCAGATCATGATGAGATTTTGAATAATGATTTTGTCATTTCTCGAAATGTTCTGTACATGCATTCATTTGTTGCTGCAATTCTTAAGAATTTCACAATAATGATACTAACAAAACTGTTAATTGTCCACCGAGGGAGATATGTAAGTTTGGTATCAAAGTTGTTAAACCATGACCCGACCCTTTGTTTGTTGCGCTGCTTTCTTCGGTTTACATCCCCTTTTACCAACTTCAAACATGAACCCCATTTAGTCAGGCAGTGACACTCCTTGTAGAGATCAATTATATTTGAGTTTTCTTTGCATTCAGAAATACAATTTTAGTTTCTACTAACTACCATCTTGAACAAACCTAATAATGTCTTCAAAGTTTGATATGTTCTTGAACATTTTCGTTACTTCCATTTTGCTTCCATGTATTGCCGTGTCACAATTGTCATTCCCTAAAGTTAGCATTGGAATGTCTCAACTTCTCTCTCCTTTTCCTCTCTCTTTTTTGGTCTTATTCCTGATGCTCATTGTAGGTGGCCACGAGAGTGAAGAGCATGCAGAGTGTAGGATTTCAGAGAAAAAGTCACCCTCTATTCGTCGTCATGAAGCTATCATGCAAAACTCAGACGAGGAAGTTAATCCAAAAACCAGTAGGGTTTCACCAAATTCTGGTTAGATTATGATCATTTTCTACAGTCCTATCATGTTTCACGTGTTGCACAAGTGTCAGAGCTGCTTATAATAGTTTCTTGTAATAGTCTTGCTTTAACATGTATTTGTGAAATAACAATAACTTTTCACGCCATTCTTCCTTGTAGCTAAACCAAGTTCATCACTCCCTCAAGCTACTTCAGCATCACCAGCGAAAGCAATTCTTGACACGTCCCGCGGAAAGAACAAGTTCTTCCTTGCAAAGTGGTTAATTTTTGGATCGAAATGAGGGCAAGTGTCTGTTTTTTTATTGCTAACTGTAAAACCATAATTTTTCTATTTCAGAACACCAGATCAAATCTATAGTCTTGGATTGCTGATAGGTTCAACAAAAGGGATGTTGAGCTTTACCCAAAATTTCCCTATAGTCTCTGTACATCTCCCTGCATTTTGTTCTAAAAAAAGTAATTTACTGATACGTATATATACACAATATCCTTGAGAGAGAGTATTTGATGTGATTGAGCTCAAGGCCTTGCTATTGTATGAAAATAAATTTTGTTTTGGTAACTACACTGTTCATGCTATCTTACAACTTTATCTTAGTGCCATTGTTATTAATCTTCATAGACTTTTGCTTTTGTCAAAGGAATGTTTTCTATCGTATCCACTCTTCTAGAAGATTGTTAAGCAAGTATTTTGCAATTCATTTCCTAGTGTTACTACAGCCAAAAAACAATAATTTTGTTGTAACTATTAATTCGCAAGATTGGAAGGGAACTAAAGAAATGGTATCAAGTGAGACATTTCACTACTAATTATATTATAAAATAGTGTGGTTCATTTTTTTTCTTTCCCAAGAGAGATGGTTCAAGTGGCAATGGCGGTTTTCTTTCTGACTCAATCCCATGTATTAAGCCTAGAGCGACAAAAAGTCTTGCTCAGCAAAAACGAAAAGGCACTCTCAATAGCGTCAAAATGATATATTTTTGGAGACCAATGTGGGAAACTTCTATTCTCATTTTAAATTTCAATCCCGTTTGAAAATATGATTCGAACAAAGGTAGAAACTTAAAACGCTATAGTAATTTTTAGCAATTTTAAGTTTATTAGAGAGAAAATTAGTTTGAATCAAAACTTTTTGATTGGAACGTATTTTCCCAAACACCCTCTCATGATTGAGAAATGCTAAATGTCACTATTGTCAACACATTCAACATTTGATTGCATGCTATAGATGCCATAATGATGATGATTACTGCTTAGTGGTTTAAAAATAGAAAAACAAAAAAGGGGGGAAAAAACAGGGGAACTAAAAGGGGAAACGTAATAATATATAATTCATGTGCAACCACGAGCCCTCGCGGTTCAGATCCCATCATCATTAACAATTTCCTTCCTGGTCCACATGAATCAGTATTTTTTTTTTTAATTATAAATGCAGACATGCTGTGACCCATGTAACATATCATCAACATATTTTTATATATTAAAAAAAAAAGAGAGAAAAGCCACGGAGACGTACATATTGGTAGGTACAAAACTTTGAAATATTTTTTATTGCTCAATTATCAAGATCAGATCAAAGAAAGAAGAAAGAGCAAACTCTGCACATATGTAGAAACAGATGGAAGAATGAATTATTAGGCCATGTAACGTATACGACAACAATATGTCTAGTCCAATTATGCCCACTTGTTCGAACCGCCCACAGCTGTATCTCTATCCATCTCCCCTTCCCAACCCTTCTTTTCCACTGGGACCCACTTCTCAATCCAATTCCTCTCACGCCCTTTACCAATCTGGCCTCTTCCTTAGTCTTCACCAATTCTATGCTGGCCAATCAACTTGATTATTTATTGTCGCTTTTCTCAATCTCAGGTCTTCTGGTTGTTTTGGTACTCCATTTTCACTCCATCTTCCAAGCATAAAGAAACAAGCAAAACTCAGATGACCCATTTGAATTTAAACTCTCCCATGACCCTGAACTTTCTGTCTGAGAAGACAATGGTGTGGATGTTAATGAAGACAAAGGTGGAGATGATGATGAAGAAGATGAGAGTGATGACATAGATGTTGAAGGCAAAATTGGCTTGAAAATGAACAATGCATGCCTTAAACCAGGGCTGAACAACCAATCGTGAACATCCCAATAAACCTCCACTCTCAACTTGTTGACATGAATTGACTCATTACCCCTAAATTTCCATTGAAGGTGTTTGACATGAATCAAAAGATTCCCATCTAATCTAATCTCCATTTCTGGCTCAACCCCACTTGGGAAATTCCCATTGCTCAGACTCCCACATTTGGTTTTGCATTCTATTGAGATTTCATGAATCTTACCTTTCTCGTGGAATTTGGCCCTTGTGGAGAACTTTTTCTTCCCAAACACATGCTCTTTCCTTGAGACCAATATTGGATCAATCAAAGCAGGCCTACAACCTGTCTTCCTGTATGCATCCTTCTTCAGATCACCAAGAAGCAAGACAACCTCCTCGTCGCAAACCACCGCGACGTAATACTCCGATGCAGGCTCGGTCTCGCCGTTGAACTTGGCCGCCTTGAGGTCCCAAAAGATGTTCATATCTTTACCTTCAACCACAAACTTCTTGTGACCATGTTTCCTCCAGAAGTACCATGGCTTGAGCTCAACTTTCCAAGTGTACTGGCTCTCCCCTTCCGGGCCTTCCACCCATACCGATAACCCGTGGAACATCAGATTCTTGCACCATGCGATTGTGATCAAACGGCAACGTTCAGCAACCTTGGTTCTGTATATGGACATGACCACACTTTGGCCTGACCTTGTCACAGCCGTCTGATGTTGATCATCAACTGTAGATGAAAAACAAGTAGGAATGCCAATTGGGTCTTGCATGGTTTGTTGTTTTCTGTTGATAATGATCAAAATCTCAATGAAGAAGAAAAAGAAGAAATAGGAGTGAGAAAGAAAGATGATTATGAGAATGAGGAATTTTGGAGTGAGAAAAGGAGATTGTTTAGCATGGTTGTGGTGTGGAAGAATGAGGGGTCTCGGTCACAAAGTTGATTCATATGGAGTTACAGATGCTGCCAGAAATGTTTTTGGAAGCATTCATGGGAGGAATTAAAGAAATGTTTTTTTTCCAAACTGGCGTATATATGGACTGGCAGTGAGTGAGAAAGTGAATGAATAACCACCCTTTTATCATAATTTTTTTCTTTTTGAAAAAAAAAAATTCAAACAATTATCTGCACCTTTCTCTCTCTATGCTTGCTTCACTAGCTATTACCTGGATTTTTTTTTTCTTTTTCTTCAATTAGTTTAATTTTCTTTATTTTTTTTTCTTTTTCTGTAATTGTTTCCCCACCTTAAGTTACATAATTCTATTATTATCACCTTTGCTTTTACTTAGGACAGCCTTTTCTGAGTCCTAGGGGGTTTTGCTTCTGCTGTACTTAAAAGATGAAAAGATAGATCTTCCATCAACGCATGGTTAAAGGCAAAGAAATAAAAAAGGGCATTGTTTTTTCACCGGGTTTGAGTATACTTTTTTTTATTTTTTTATTTTTAAAAAAAGAGTCCTTGAAGGAAGCATGACAGCACATGAAGTGGGGGAGTAAAATATGACCAGTCAAAACTATAAAGATATGGTGGTGATGGTAAGAGCTAGCTTCGATTATTTTGGTTTTTTAATGTGGGTCTTGTTATTATTTTTTAATTTTTTTTAATTATTATTAGTTTGAGTGAATAACATGGAGACTTTTTCTGTGGGAAGGCCAATCAATAGCGTACGTTTTGAGCAAAAGTAGAGCTAGAAAAATTTATAAGGGACAAAAATGTCACTGAATTAATAAGACGATGGTGAATTAAATTTAAAGACAGTAAAATATAATTTTAAGAGGACGGAATATAATTTTAAAAAAGTGAATTACAATTTTTGTTAAATTTTTTACATAAAATCATAAAAAAAAAAAGGTTCAAGGGGTTAATTCGACTTTTGATTTTAAGAGCGTTACCTCCGGTATTTGATGGTTAAAAAATATATTTATACTTATAAGTATCTTTTTTAATTGTTATCTGAGAAACTTCCGAATAATATATGGTTTCATAAAGTTTGTGCCTTTGGGGGCACGAGGGTGATGAAAACTTTGCTTTCACTTTCTGTTTATTTACAGATGAGTAACAGTTTTTTACACAGAGGAATCTGGTGCAGAAAAAAAGGCTGACAAATCTGCGTTGTAACTGCACATCTTGTTCAACCCTTTGTTGTTCTTCTGTTGGCTTTTTTGGGTTGACGGAAGAAGGTTCTTGTCCCTTTTCTCTAACTCTAAGCCAAAAGGTTCCCATTTTGCACCTTGTTTGTGAAATAATAAAAAAGGGGAAAAGATCAATCCAAAAATTAACTACTTTGCCTGTAGCGGTTTAAAGAAGGAAAAATAGCAAAAATATTCCAGTGTTTTGTAAAATGTTATGTTCTACTTTACATTTTTGGGAACGCTCCACTTATTCTATGCGTTTTATATGTCATGTTTTAAATAACAACAAAAAAAGACTTTTTAAATTGTTAAAACTGTAAACACAATAACAAGTTAGAGCTTATATATAAAAATTTTATATTGTTCTTAACTAAGAGGTTAGTTAACACCAACTTTTTCGAGCAGGCTATTAGAATTGACCGTTTGGAGACGTTGAACTATTGTTAGCACAATTACGAAGACTTTCGTCGCTTCGTTCCTTCCTGGCTCGTTAGTCAGAACTGGCCCATGTAACCTGCTTTCAAACAACCCAATTTTATTTACTTTTTCTTTTTTAAAAGGCATTTTTTAAAAAAAGAAAAAAAAAAAAGTCTGGCTCTCCGCTACGGCATTCGCCGACGGAACCCCCCAAGACGGCGAACAGTCTGGCTCTCCGCTGCGACACTCGCCAGTGGAACCCCGTCCCCCACC
>CAMOHE010043114.1:34380-62383 GCA_946598075.1 Artocarpus hirsutus
TCCCCCCCCCCCCCCCCCCCCCCCCCCCCCCCCCCCCCCAAAAGACCCGTCGGCGAACTACCACGAGGCTCGCCAGCCTTTGTGAGAGGATCTTTTGACGCTAACAACATTGCTAACTTTCATGTTATGATACTTTATATTAAAAAAAAAAAAAAAAAGACCACACCAGCAACAGCTAAATTTCAAGCCAAATTTCTCTTGTATTTCTGCATCAACAGAATTATTTCTGAAAAAAACTTGTCGAGTAGTTATGCAGAATTTAGATTCTCTTTGGGATAATTATATTGTAACGCTATTCCATTTTCATATTGTTAATGCAATAAATTATATAATGTAGTTATCACTCGAACTTATTTCATGTGTCTTTTCATTGTAAGCAATAAATGATTAAAATTAAATTGGATTAAGATTCTTTTGCATGGCTTTAAACATCATGAAAAATTATGGCCAAGTATTCACAGAAAATGAAGGGTTTTGCTCCAACTTATTGAACAATCATAGATCAGAAAATAATCACAAAGTGAACTTGTAAAGAAATATTTATGGTCCCTCATTTGCAATAAGTGGCAGTCGAGTGGTCCTAATTAGCAAGTCTGATTGAATGCGACTATGAGACTGCAAAAAGAGAAGATATTAATCAAATAAATGAAGAGACATCTTTGACGGTTCAATGTCCTTTGATATACATATATATGTACTGAAATTAAGAATTAGAAGCTCACTAAATTTTCATTATGTATGTGGATAATGATGGTTGGCAATCACCAAAGCAACGCTTATTCTTAACCTTAATATGCATTTAATAATATCACAACGTGACGTGTGTGCCTATATATATATATATATATATAGGAATAGTCTTAAGTTAGGCACTTAAATCAGTCTAACACACTTAAGTTTTTTTATTTACAAGTACACATTTGTGCGTGCATTTATGTAACATTTAACTTGTTCATATATAAAACTTAATAAATATGATCCAATACATGTAACATTAGATGTCACATTTAAACAAGTTGAATGTTAGTATGTTATACAAACATACGAATAAATAATTTAAATTTGCAAACAAAGAAACTTATATGTGCTAAACCGGTCTGGATGCCTAACTAGAGACATATATATATATATATATATATATATATATGCACAACCGGGTTCTGTGCATGATTCTATCTGGGGTGGCCCTTATATCAATTTTTCCAATGTCTAATTAGCTGTTTTAGTAAATGGACAATGGTGGCTCTGCTTACAAGCTGGACAAATGTACAATAAATTGTATGGCAAGATATATTTTATGTACATATAATACATACAAAAAACAGAAAACTATTTTGGCAGAAAATTCTTAAATCCCGCCAAACTCATGTCTATTTAGAGAAGATATAAACAAGATAAACAAAGATACAAAAGTAGTTTAAATGAAAAAGAAACTTCATCAGACAAACACAGAGATTCACATGATTTGTTACTTAAAATTTGGTAAGTTCTATTATAGATTTGAAATTCTAATAATTTATTGACTACGAGAAAAAAAAAAGAAAAAAGAAAAGAAGAAGATTACATTATTTTTATTCTTACCCGGACTGAAGAAACAAATGCAACTTAATGTATGCAAAATGCATCACTAAACACTTGTCATGTTTTTCTAAATATAACTTCATATATACCTACATACAACATTTATAATCACGATATTTAAGAGAAGAGTTGGAACCACAAAATTTTAACTATACACTATAGCATGTGAGAGTTTTATACTACAGTAAATTTTTATTTATATTATAGCATACGAGAGCTTTACACTGTTTACGATTGAAACTGTTTGGTTGAAACTACAACCCCAAACACTGCAAATATTATGAATTTTAAATAGCAGAAAGTGTTAATAATTTAAGAGCAGGGCTCACTTTGAACACCCACGAGGCTTCCCATGGTCCTAGTGTTGACCTTTTGAAGGACACCGGGCTGGGCGAGTAATGTGCCATTTCAGGGCCTTTTTTTCTCCATGAAAAAAGCTGTCACTTGAAGGACAATAATGACAAAACGACATAAAACGCAAAATCAACAAATATCCGAAACGACGAAAATTATAAACATGACAACAAAAACCTACTTCACCATATAAAGGAAAAACGACAAATGTACCTGAAAAGGAAGGAAAAACGACAAAAACAATTAAAAAATGTTGGTTACCTGAGTAAGGACATTAGCCAAAACAAGGCACGCAGCAACAACCACAACGCAAAAACAATATCAACTTTAAAAACGACCAAAATTTGGAAACGACAAAAACTTGACGAAGAAATGAAAATTAACGACACCAATTAACTGAATCGGCAAAATCCAGCTAAAAAGCAACAACAATAACTTTACTAATAATTGTCAAAAACGACACGCATTAAAAATAACGAACGTAGAAGCGACACAACGAATAAACGACAACTATATATGATAGTAAAAGACGAAAATGGGAAAAGAAAAGAAAACAAAGACAATAAGCTGGCAAACGACAACAAGCTAAAAAGAACAATGACCAGCAAATGAGCCGGAAAAAGAAACTAAAAAATAAAAAGAGGGGCAATAAACTGACAAACGACTAATCAACAACTAAAACGACAAACAATGAAAAACAATGACGAACACAAAATAAATAAATAAATCCACCCTACTGAGAAAAGACTTGGCAAGTTTGAGTGGCAGTAGAAATGTTGAATAGGTTTTTTGGGTTATTTACCCTAATGGCCCTTGAAGGTAGGTATTTGTGTGACTTTTAACCTCCAACATTTACTTTTAAGTGTCTATCTAAAAGAGCAGTTTGAATTTTTTTTATAATACCAATCACTTTTACTTTTATGTTTTCTCTCACAAAATTCAAATAAAAAAATTATTCAAATTATAAAAAACAGTTCAAACCATTCTCTCAAATCCCAAACCGACGCTAAGTTCTAAAGGTCTAGATTTAACTTGACATTTTTAGAATAAATAGGTTTGACCCTTATATTAATGAATTTTTTGTTGTCAAAAAATTCAAGCAAGAGTATGAGGGTCTCATGAGGATACAAAATCAAAAAAAAAAAAAATAGAAGAACTTAAAAAATTCTAAAGCAAAAGAAAAATGTGGACTAGACGATGAAATCTAATTTTGTTTTTATTTCAAATCTATTTTTTTCAAATATGCTTTTTGCTTGCTACTTTATTCCTCTAAAAGTCCTCATGTGCCATTAGATTTCGTCTGAAAATATACAATTTATTGACTGATGAGTTAAAATTTAGTTATCTCAAAAATGTGAGGATAATTAGATCTTTAAAAGTAAATATCAGAATTGAAGTGAGATGAATGCATATCCTTAAACATTAGTAGTAAAATAACCCTGATTTTTGTATCCTAATCACTAAGCAAGAAATTAGAAAGTACCTTACATACTCATTCAGCATGTCTTATCAGCAAAAATGACGACAACAATAATAACAAACTTTATTATAAAACAAAAAATAAAATAAAACTTTATTTATTATGTACGAAGCAGATTCAACTTTGTTTTCACTTTCTTTTCAAAATAGATGGGTGGGAAACGGCGTAAACCGGCCATAATTTGCACTACATTCAAAACCAGTGCATTATTCCACCCAAGAAAGAAAGTTCCTGTAGCTTACCAAACTTTCCCACTTAAATTCTTTGTCCAATTTTTATATCTCAAATATTATCTAATTAATCAATTATAACACATATTTTAAAAATTTAAAACAGCATCTACTTAACTTCTACATGCTTTTAATTAAACGAAGTATCATAATATGGTTGATTAGACATCATTTAAAACATCAAAAATTAAACAGAAAATTTGAATCCCAAACTTGCATATAGCTTCATCAATCTATTGGTCCAAAAAAACTTCGTATATATTTCTATAAACATATTAGGCAAGGGTTTTAATTGGTGGACATTGACTTTTGCTTCAGAAATTCTCTTAGCTGGCATTGCCCATAAAAATTACTATTATTATTATTATCTGTTTCCCTTTAATTCATTTCCATCTGTCGACACGAGCATTTTCTCAGAAAAGAAAATTGAATAAAAAAAATTAGATGGAAAGAAATACCATATGTAGAAACTTATGAGTTCTTGTACAAACATATACATTAATGTTGCCATCCTTATGTTCATTGTGTGTGGGGTTTTTTTATTTTTTGTTGAGAAACAACTTGAACTTTTTCTTTTGATACTCCTACCAAAGTATGTATGTATGAAAATGACATGATAAAAGTAAAAATAAAGCGTGAGCAATTGTACCTCAGTCTAATACTTCTAAATTAAACTATGTTATCATTATTAATCGGTTATAGAATTATCGTTATATCTACAATCATTGCTTCCAACCACTTCTGATGATTCTTTTATATATATATATATATATATATGCTCAGAGATATGTTTGCAACATTCACATAGCTCTCTATATATATCATCCTATAGCTAATTGAGAGAAAGAGAATAGTTATCATTTCCTCATTTGGAATCACTTGTTCTCATTTGTTGTAAATTGTTCTAAATCTGTGACTCTCTCCATATGATAATGACCAAAGGAGTGTATGATTTTGCTTGACATGGACCTGCATTGCATAAAGCAAGAAAAAAAGGTCTTTGACAAGAAGAAAGTGAGTGACCAAACATTACTAATGAAGACACTTGATGAAGCATCTTAGCAAAACCATGTAGCTAGTGGGGACCAAATGAAAGGGTGTTACTTGAAAAGGGTTGGGATAGATGACTTTCATTATCAAATTTTTCTCGTTTATTTGATTCTCCATATCGAACATTAGGTGTAAAATCTAACAGTTCAAAGCACAACACAAAGTGACCATAAAAAATAATTCGTATAGGATCACATATGAGTTTATACTTGGCCAAAGGCTTCCCAAGCAGATGGGGCAAAGGCAACCCTGGAGCCAATGCTTTGGGATTAGAGATGATAATTATGACCAAACATATTAAATATTAAGGTATTTAGCAAAATAAATTCTAATCAAAACTTTTAATTGTTATAGTGATTTATAAAACCAAAAAAAAAAAAAAGTGAGCTATAATGTAAAACTCTCATATATTACAAATTTCAGTTTAAAAGTTTCAATTATAACTGTACATCCTAAACACTCCAATAATAACGCTGTAATAGTCGTCGGTTAAAGGCATTAAATGCTTAGAGTTAAAGACAATTACGTTGGACTCAAGTTTATATTCATTTATTGTCCTCGAGGTTTCCTTTGTGTTCGTTAAGTTTTGTTTAATATTCTTAACTAATTTGCATATTTAATCTTAATATTTTATTCAAGGACATTGATTTAGTGTTGGACACAATTTTTCTCAAACAAATATTATTTGGTAGGATGGTGAATTTGCTTGTTTTTTCCGATATGGTTTTCATTCAATTAAATCCCACCATAGTGGCCGGTACAATATGTGCATAGAGACAATTCGCTTTCTAAGAAATCTATATCTTATGGGTTTGTTTGATATTACTTTCTTCATTTTTTATTTGTTTTTATTTTTTATTTTTTAAATAAAATCCATGTTTGAAACCATATATTTGTTTTTCGCTTTTTAAAACAAAAAAAAAAAAATTTGCTAACGATAATTTTGATACATATTTTTTTAAACAAGAACAAAAATATCATAGACTTAGGGTTAGGATTGGGGTCGAGGTCAAGGTTAGGGTCAGGTTCCGAGATGGGGATCAAATTGCGCTCCAGGACCGAGGTCAGGGTCAAGTTACGAGACCGATGTCTGGATCTGGAACCGAGATTAGGATGGGGTTTTAGGACTAGAATTGGGTTCTAGGACTAAGTTAGAGATTTGGTACCAAGGTCAGGTTCTAGGGCTGGGGTCGAGATTTGGGACAGGGTTGGGGTCAAGAATCAAGATGGGGGACAAGTTTTAAGATTCTAGACTGGGTCAAGGTCGGGATCCAGGACCATTGTTGGGATCCGAAGCCAAAATTAGGATCCAAAGTTAGGGTCAAGGGTCAAGGTCAGGATTCGAGATAAGGGTTAAGGTAAGGTTTTGAGACGGGATCGAGGTCAGGGTTAGGATTCGGGACTTGGGTTAGGATTGCAATGCAAGGCGAAGGTGGTCAAGGTATGTTAGACATATATGCCCCAAGTAGTAAAAATGTAATATGTTTTTGGAGACATTTTTATCAATAAAGAATTTATTTATTATTTATATACAAAATCTTATCCTCTTTACTTTCATATTTGTTGAATGTATGTTAAGCAAACAATAGTCTGAGACTGTTAGTCTAAACCTTTAAGAATTGAGCATATGATGGACAGATTATACGGAAGATATAATTCTTAAGGTGATGGTCTAAATCATAAAATCTGCAATCGAGGAAATAAAGTTGAGCGCTTTATTCATGTAAAGATTGTTATGTTGTCTATATCCTTATTAGGAGATGGTTTATCTTGACCATCGGATGTGGACTCTGCAAATAAAAACATTGGCACATTGTCATAGGTGACGATGTGTTGGATCGAGATATAAAGTGAATTAATTTAGATTAATAATTCTGTCTTGGTAAATCGATTTACTTTAGACAATCATTTGTATTGTATCTTAATCTTGAGATGAATAGTGGGCCCGTTGTCTTGACTTGTGTCTTTTAATGTACTAAAGGATGACACCCACATTTTAATAGTGATATGCATGCCGGTACGTTGGAGGAATGACTCTTGATAACGTAGACCTGTTATTCATAGATATTGAAATCCATAGCTCCTCTTTAAAAGTAGAGATATCCTCTTATATGCGTTATCTTGTAATTGAAAAAACTGGAGTGCTCAACCATTTAGATACATAGGTGTAACTGAATGGTATACTATCTTTGGATGGTAAGTTTTCTGATAATAAGATAATGGATCGTAAGACATAAATAATCAGGAAGGTAAGACAAAACTTGTCCTTCAGCCGATTATGGATAATCCTATTGGGATACGATACACTGTGATATGTCATGGAGACTTAGATATACGGGCTTTGTAATTCTATATAGTTCGAGAATGCAGCTCCGAGCATTTATTGAAGGAGCATTGGAGTTAATAATTATGAAATATATATCTGAGATATTGGGTTTCATAATTATCGGGAGCTTAAACTATATAGGTCCATCAGGTCTCCTTTGCTAGCTCATAAAATCCTATAACGATACGGCGTGATTTTTCAATAATTGGTGACTTATGTTAAATTTATTAGATTGGTTGAAATTCGAAAGAATCAAATAATTCGTATCTGCTTATCGGTTGAATTAATTTTGTCACAAAATTAATTCAAGATAAACTTGTTGAATTATTGGAATCGGATAATTCTTGTCTGTTTGTCAGTTGATTTAATTTTGAATAAATTAAATCAAGATAAACTTGTGGAATTATTAGGAATTTATTTATTTTCCTAGAGATTATCTAGATAAATTTGTTTTAATTAGATAACTTTTCTATTGAGTTATTTGAATTAAAACTGAGACTTTATCCTATAGAATCTTGAGTGAAAAATAAAAGATTCGCTGAGATTTTTTTTCAACAGTTTGGCATGCTGATCTTCAAGTTCGACCTGCCTATGTGTGAAAAAAAGATCATGCGTTTTCACACGAATTTCATCAGATATTGATTAGAATTTGATTCTAATTCAAATTTTTGAGACCTTATCTGATAAAGACTGACTCTAGACCTAACCTCTACAAATAAAGAGTGAGTCTCATAAGTTATTTATATTAATTGAGAGATAAGAGTGATATTCTGCTAGTAAGAATCTGAAACTCCTTGAGAGTTTTTGTTCATAAATCACGAACACTAGCTTTGGGTTCTCTCAATTGGTTGGAAGGAGAGTCACCTGATAGAAGAGCTGTACGTGTAAGCCCACACCCACTCTGATCGTGGATAGAGAATAGCAAAGAAAGCTAGTTGGTTGAGGTCTTTCTAGAACGTTACTTCTCTACACATATTGAGGAAGCTTTTCGGCATACATAAGGTTAGTAAGATCTGATTAATTTATGCACATAGCATGTCAAACTTATGTTTTGAAAAATATTCTTATATAAAAATTTTAAAATTTTGCTATGTACTATTTTTCTAACAAGGTCGAGGTCGAGTTTTGGGATCGAGGTTGAATGCCAAGTTTTGGGATCAGGGTTGGGATCCAAGACTGGGGTTGAGGTTGAGGTCGAAATCTGGATCCAAGAGCAAGGTCAAGGTCGAGTTTTGGGATCAAGGCCAGGGTTGGGATCCGAGACAGGATCTAGGTCAAGACCCAAGACTAGGTCAGGATCCAGGACAGGGGTCAAGTTTTGGGACTAGGGTTGGGGGTCAAGGTCCTAGACAAGTGTCAAGGACAAGATCTAGGACTAACGTCGGGATCCAAGATTAGGGTTAGGATCTCAAATCGAGGTTAGGATTCGAGGCTGAGGTCGGGTTTAGGTTTCAAGACCAAGGCCAGAGTCGAGGTTAGGTTTTGGGATTAGGGTCAGGATCCAAAACCAAGGTCGGGTTTCAGCCTGACTCTGACTCTTCCCCAGTCCTAAAACTTGACACTAACCCTGACCCTAGTCATGAAACCCAATCTTGACTTTAGTCCCACATCTTGACCTCAATCCTAGATCCCGATACTAGTCCTAGATTCTGACCTCGACATTGACACCGATCCCATAACCTAACCTCAACCTTAGTCTAAGAACCTGACTCCGACCCTAGATCTTGACCTCGACCTCGGTCTTAAAACTTGACCCCAACTGTGTTCCCAGATCCTAACCTTGACCCCAATCATGGATCTCACAAACTTTATATCGATCCTGACCCCAATCCTAGATCCCGACTCCGACCTTGGTCCCAAAACCCGACCCCCGTCTCGAGACCCAACCTCGGCTCTGGTCCTAGATCCAAACCCAAACCCAATCCTAAAACCCAAAACCTAACCTCGACTGTAGTCTCTATCTCGACCCTAACCCTGGTTTGAATCTCGACCCCTAGTCTTAGATCCATGATCTCGACCCTAGATCTCGACCTTGGTCCTAGATCCTGAACCCGACCCAGGTCTTGGATCCTGACCATAGTTTTGAAAGCCAACCCTAATTTCGATCCCAAAATCTAGCTTGAGCCCCAATATTGGAACCTAACCCCAAGCCTGATATGACGTGTCCGATTGGTTGTCTTGATCCTAATGGTGAGTTCAGTCTACTAGTCCAATTCTGACCAATAAGTTAGTTTGTCGACCCAACCCCAGTGGCATGTCCTGCTCATTAGCGCGACACTAATAGCGAGTCTAATTCGCTAGCCCAATCCTAGCATTGTGTCCAACTTATAGTCTTGACCTTGACAACATGTTTAGCTCGCTAGGTAGACCCTAACTTGATCCTAGTTAGGAGAATGGCCCAACCCTAATAGTGAGTCTGTTCCATCAGTCAAATCCTATCAATAAGTCTGGCCCGACCCCATAGGTGTGTCCCACTTGCTATTCCGACCTCCACGACGAGTTCAATCTATTGGCCAAACCTCAACGGTGACCTCGGCTTTTCGGACTATCGTAAAATACTTAGCGACCTTTGTAAATCTTTGGTTAACCACAACATAAGATTTTTGTTTAAAAAATTTTAGAAACAAGAAACTTTTGTTTTCATAATTTAAAAAAAATTGATAACAATTTAAAAACAAAAGCGATGTTACCAAACATATTTTCAAAAAAGTTTTCACTTTTTATTTAAAAAACAAAAAACTGTTTAAATAAATGATCCAACAGACCCTATACAAAGATATTCAACCTTTTCGAAATAATCTGACTACGCCACCTCTCTATTCTTATAACTTTAGGAGAGAAAGAACAATAGTTTTGAAGAACTTCCTGTTCACAAGACCTAAACTTGCCTTAATCATGGACAAAAAAATTTTCAATATTTTTGAAATTTCCATCGAAATTTCTATAATTCAAAGGTCTCGAAATTTCTTTTAAGTGTGAACAATTTTTTTTTATATTTATTAAGATTTTTAAAAATTTTGAGAGGTGTTTCAATTTAATCATAGAGGATGTTTTGAGACTTTAAAAATTCTAAAATTTCAGAGAAAATTTTAATTATATTGAGTAATTTTTATCTGAACACTAAAATTTAAGGAAAATTTTGGTTAATACTATAATAAATCAGTAAAAATGTTGATTTATCAGGAGTTGTAGAGTATTTTTTTTATACAATCTTAGTTTTTATCAAAATTTTAATATAAAACAAATATTCATAGTTTTTGTAATTTTTTCAATATTTCTATCGATATCAATATTTTCTTCGAAATTATTGTAAATTTAGAATACCTATATTTCTACCGATATCGATATTTTCATCTTTGATCCAAACATAGCATTGCCTTCTCAGGCAAACAATTGGGAGAATTCATAGTTTGCAATTTATGTAAATATGGTGGGAAGTGATCAACAAACCTATATGTAGCATGTTTGTAACTATGTTCAACATTATTCAAATAATATGTCATGGTATCAATATTGTTTGAATCAAGATAGGATCTTGACCACATTTGAGCCCCATAGAACTTCATTTTGGTATTAAGAAATGTAATATGTATGATTTTTTTTATGTGAAACTTGTCTATTTATGTATCGTTTTAATGTTTTTGCTATCAAAAAGTATTAAAATCATGTTCAAATGTAAATTTCAGTAATTTTTGTAAATTTTTTTAATATTTTCGCCAATATCGATATTTTTTTCAATACTTATGTAAAATTAAAGTATCAATATTTTCGCCAATACTAATATTTTCTTCCATAACCCTAATATTGATGGAAATTTCAGCAGCATACCTTTCTTTTGAGGTGAAAACTCTTGTATGCACATGTTCTCTTTATGTAAATAACTTTTCTAGTCACTAGAACTTGCTCATCACTTCGGACCCATCTCTTAAGCTAGAAAGCAACTTTTCATTTGTTTCAAACCTTTTTTTTTTTTTTTTATCCGACAGCACTCATGGGCTTTTAGGCCGAAACCTTCACTTCTTGAGCTGTCACGTTTGAATTGAGCTGTTTTCTTTGCTGGGTCTTCTATAACAATACTCAAACAATCATGTGCTAAGTCTATAGGTTTTGTAGGCCATTTCAAAGGGTCCTCTGAAGGAAAAAAAATAGTATTTACTCCCTTTCCTTCCGGGTGATGATCTCAAAAAGATATTTTATTTCAGAAGAAATTTGTGATAGGATTTGAAAAAGGGATATTTTCATTTTTATATTCAAGAACAATAAAGCATACATGACTTGGAAGAATCAAAGTACTGAGATAGCCCTTCATTTGCCACCATCCTGCCCCTATCAATGCTAATTTTCACATTTTCTTTTTTTTCTTGGTCCATGGTCAATTTTGATTATGAAAAAGACTTAATGAGCTTAAAGAAAAAATCAATAAAAGAATAAAAAACTGAAACTAAAAAAGGTGAATGATATTTTTTTTATGAAAAATGTGAAAGGTATTTAGGTCTTTTTATAGTTAAAATCAATCTTAACCCCAAAAAAAAGGTAATAATTTAATATGAATTTGAAATATGGAGGTGTAAATTTAATATAATTCAAAACATATAAAGTGATTACTTTATAACTTTAAATTACAAGGTATAAAAATGAAAATAGCTCACTTATAGGACACCTTTTTAACCGTTTTTAGATTTAAAAAAATATGATAATAAAACAAAACTTAATAAAAATCTTGATAGTATAAAATTGTACTTTATTGGTAGGTATTCTATCATAAAAAAGAGTGTTTGGTAGCATTAATCAAAACCAATTGATTAAAAATACTGTAACACATTGGCGAAGTCATTGAAGGCCTGGCCCTCAACTTTTGTTTGTTCATAATTATATATATGTATTTGTATAGATTTATATAAAGCATGCAGCCCCGACGCCCACCCCTCTCCATAAAAAAAAAAAAAAAAAAAAAAAAAATCGATTATCTTATTTATTTTCCTTTCAAACTTGAAACATGTTACATTGAATCAAATCCAAATTAATATTTCTAAGGATATGACGAGATCTTTTTCCCATAGGAATTTGGATTATAATTTAAAGTGAGTGCATTTTTTCTCTAGTTTTTTCTCCTTTATTTTTTCTCTAGAGTGTACATAATCCTTTTTAAAAAATAAAGCATACACAATAAATTCTTCGATAGAATGCATATAAAAAATAGAGCATTCTAACAAAGTAATTAAATTTTATATGATTGTGACATGGTTACAACATTTCATTTCTTTTGTTTTTGTTTGACATTTTACTTTGTTTGCTTTTTACTTTTTACACAAAAATTAGATTTTTTTTCTCTAGTATTTAGATAAAAATTCATTGAATGCAAGATAAATTTAGAAAGGAAGGAAATTAATCTCTTGCAAAATAGTAAAGATTGGACATGTATTGTGTTCTAGTGACTAGTTCATGGAATCAAAAGGAATTGGTGATCTTGCATAAAAAATGGTAGAGAACAAAAAAACATTCATAGTTATACTTGTTTGTTGTTGTTGCCGTTGTTATTTGGGATAGACATTTTTAGGATTAATTTTTGTGAAAAATCTACTATATACAATGGAATATAGAATAAGTGCATATGTGCTAAATATTCTTTTTCACAAATTTTCCATTTAATGATATTTTATTTATGTGTGTTAAGAAAAAAAAAAGCATTCAATGGCTCTAATCATAAAATTATTATGCAGCATTTTAGGGCATAAAAACCTATTGTGAACCATCATAGTTTTAATAATTATTTATATTGGTTATATATTTGTTATAATTATTAACCCTTGAATGAAATTTCTAGCTTTGTCACTAATGTAGCATATGAGAGTTTTACACTGTAGTTTATTTTTTTTTTTTGGACATTATAGAATATAAGAGTTTTAACTATAGCAAACAAAAATTTAAATTGAGACCGACAATATCAAATACCTTATTTTTTTTATTTGGGTAATTAATTATTGAATCGACCTTTTCTGCATGCATATGGCTAATTCTGATTGGCTATGAAACAGAAATGATTAAACAAATCAACAAAACTTTGTGTGTGCTTCTTGCTTATTGGAGTTGCCGACAGCTATATATACATGCGTATCTATCTGCCCATGTTAAAAAGACAGAAGGTGCACTATTTTATATTGTAGGCTATCTACACAACATTTTTTGCCTCCAAGAGAAAGTGGAATTTGAAGTTATGTTCCCAACTATAGAAAGCTAATAATCTAAAACTTTGATCATTGGTCAACTACATCCCATATTGCATCTTGTAGGTTGGTGGGTGAGCTGGAATGAGGTCCCCAAACTTCCATGATTGCATATCAAAGTGAGGGCAAATCCAATCACCTCTATATATTGCAACATTTTCTTCTTCTTTAAAAATAAAAAAAGATAAATAAAATGGATAAACCTAACACTTTTATTGTCGGTGTGCTTATATATGTCCTTGAAGATAAGAGATTTTTCAGTGTGATTGTTTCGGAACAAAAAATCCAAGTCAAGATTTTTGGAAATTTTCTTTGTTTGGTAACTTTTTTTTTTTTTTTTTTCTGTGGGATAATGATGATTTACTTGCTGGTACATTCACCGTGCGTTTTCTCGCATCAACCTTTTTTGAATGGCCCAAAACTTGAGAGACTGATCACTAATATCAGCTCCTCTCCATACTCATACTTTAGGACTCCTGCCGATCAATAAATTATGTGGTCTAGGGTGTGTGATGACTAGAGTGAAAACGTGCCTCATTTTTCTAGCAGATTTATAGGGTGTTGTGATAAACTTAGTTTTAATTTTTAATTTATCAGTTATAATTTAAATAGTATAATGTTATCATATACTACATATAAAACATAAATATGCTATAGTGTAAAGCTATTACATACAACAATATTTTTAGTTTCAGCTCACTTCTTAAACTATAAGATCAAGTCATTTTCATTTCTTTGATAGGCCCTTAAGATTTCCAAATTAATGAAGAGAATAGGGATAGAATGACACTAATAATTTTAGTTTTTTAAAGTAAAAATAACATTTTTCTGAAAAAAAAAAAGGAAAAGAAAAAGCATCTTTTCACACTCTTGAATTTTGGTAGCTTCTACATCCCTCGGCTTGAAAAAGGAAACCTTTATTTTGACTTTCTTTCATTTTCCTTTTTTAAGGGGATGTGAACAGGTGGATTTAATCCCTTTTTAACAGAAAAGTATAAGAAGGTTATTAGAATCTCAAGATGGTTTCACTTGAAACTTTTACTGTATGATTCTTCCTTTAGTAATGCATTTTTGTAAAGTTATTTTTACCTTAAAAGAAAAAAACTCATCTTAACTTGTAATTTCTATGACTTCTCTTGAAGGGTGATATCTCTATGTGATTTTGTTTAAGCAAATAAATCTCTAGTAAATTACCGGACCTAAGTATATTTTTTTCGAGGGTTGTAAAACTTTTCTAGGGTCGTAAAACTCTCAACAAATATAGTGTTTTGAAAAAACATGAAAAAAAAAAAAAACAACGAGATAACTCTAAAACGACAGGTATCCAAAACAACATCAAGCCTAGAGACACTAACTTGTTTTCAGAAGAGAAACGACAATAATTTTGACTAATGTCGACAACGAGAAGGAAAATAACGACAACTTCGAACAAGAAAAACCGGGCATTAACAATGAAAATTCATGACAATAGCCAAACACGACAACAGAATAAAAACGGCCTCTGTGGAACAAACTAACAAACAACACAAAAAAAGAAACGACACGGAAAATCCAATGAGAATATATAATAGAGAACCAAAAAAAAAAAAAAAAGATTGAGAAAAGAAAAAGACGACAACTTCAAAGAGGACAACGGCAAAAAAAACTACATAATCATATAAAACGACAACAACAATAAAAGCGAAACTAACTGAAAGGCAACGATGAGTTTGATAACGCAATAAGGGAAAACGACATACATTTGAAAGGGCCTGCAAAAAGTGAAACGATGGTAACTTTGGAAAACAAAAGTCGCACACGAAAAGTCAAAAAAAAAAAAAAAAAAAGCTGATCAATTACCACTGACAAAAATATGGCCCTGATTTTGAAATTTTGGTGAAAACTTTATGACAAAAGTTCAGTAAAGTTTCAACAAATATTAGAAAATATTGATTTTAGTAAGTTTGTACTCCATTTTTTTCCTACAAAATTTTGGAGAAAATTGGCAAAATATGGGAAACATAACAAAAACTTTAGAATTGTAGAAACCAAAAGTTAATGCTTCTATTTAATTTTTTATTAAGTAAATAATTAAGTTTTTATACATAGTGTAGTTACACACTTTGTATTTTACCATATCATGATACCGATATTACTCGAATTATTATAAAAATTTAATCATATTTGATTTTTATGGAACTTTCTTTTGATATAAAGATTTTTATTTAATTAGTATAAAGTTTTCTATGTAGCACCTATTTATTTATGCAATTTTTCAATATTTATTCGAAAATATCAAATGTGAAATTGTTGTATGTATCCTAATAATAAAATCATACCTGACTTTACTTAAAGATAAAAAGTTTGAATCTCTCACCTTAATTAAAAAAAAAAATCAAATGTTTATATTGAATTTTAACTTAAATATATATCTATATATATATTTCATTTTTTTTTTTGAAATTTTACCAATATTAATTTTTTATCTTAATTTTTTTAGTCAATATTTTCACGGACGCCCTATATTTTCATCCCGCTAAGACAACATTGGAAAGCACCACGCATTTAGAAACAGCAGGAAAGACCAAAAAAAAAAAAAGAAAAAAAAGACAACAACCAACGAGCGACAATAAGAATAAAAACGACAACAACTTGACTTAACAATTTTGTCCAAAAAGGATAAGGACTTGAAGAGGACGAACTTAGCATCTTCACTTGCAGCACTGAATAGTTTGCTTTCTTTCTCTCCCTTTTTATTCACTAATTAATAGGCAATTTCAATCTCTGACTTCAGCCATCCAAATTGTATACGATTTTACCGAGATCCAAATCCAACGATCAGAAATGGCAGGAAAGACCAAAAAGATAAAATAAAAAAAAAAATACGGCAACGACCAAAAGCGACAATAAGGACAAAAACGACAAGACAACAAATGCGATCAAAACGACAAGAACTTGAAGAGCACGAAGTTGGCATGTTCATTAGTGGCACTGAATAGTTCCTCTCCTTTTGTTTTCTACACTTTTTTTTTCCCATCTGTTATTGATAGGCAATATCAATAGTGGGAGCAGAAAACACAACCCTCTGCCTTCAGCCGTCAAACTTATAAAGAAATGTGATTTTAACCGCATTCAACTCTCAGAACTCAGAAATGTACCCAATCAGTATATGTCTTCATGGGGGGAAGACTTTTATTAACGAAGAGCTCCTATAGTAAGACGTGCATTTTACCTCATCGGTGTTTTTATAGCTTGAATTAATATTTTAATGGTTTAATATTTAGTTGTATACATTAAAATGTTATAATGCAAGATATAACTGTTTTCAATTATATATTAAACAGTCAAAAATTAATTCAATAATTAAAATAAAAGGACATACTAATATAGCTAAAATGCCTATCTTATCATAACTTAAGGATAAAATAATAAGGCTTGGTCTCTAGTTTAGTACCGGCTCAGTCGAACACTTGTATCTTGTTTTGTTAAAAATGTCTTTTTTTTGGTGGAAAAGGCCTCTAACCAAGGGGAAAACAATTTATTAATACAAGTTGAAAATGGCTAAGGTACAATCAAAGATCTAGAAACCTAAAATAGGATTTACAAGCAGATTCAAAAAAAGCCTACTTGGGAATCTTTGTTTAGAATGACGGATCTAAACGAATTCCTTCCCTTAGATGGAGTAAATCTCCTACAACTAATGGTCCCTGCAACTACCAAAAGAAATTTCACCTTAATCCAAACCCATTTCAAGACAAAACCCATCAAACCAAGAGGCATGGGAAAACTATCCTCTAAACCAGACTTAGCCTTTTCCATCACAATAGTAACAAACACAACTCAAAAGGTGTGTGGGGAAACCATAGCCCTTATTACAACAAACCCAAACAAAAACAACAAAAAACACACAAAAAAAAAAAAAATAGCCTCTACCGCAAACCATGTATCCAAAGTCCCTTAACACCAGCATCCAAGAGGCCTTTGCCACCCAACTCTAGTCGACTACCCACCGGAGAGCACCCATGGCCCCATAACCCCCACTCCCACGTCAAGACAGTGGCCACCCCAACCCACCCTTCCTTGATGGCATGAACTCAACCTCACCCATGGTTGAGTCCCTCAACATTGGCAAACGGACGGCGGCCTTTCAAATTAGCCAACCCATTGCATCCTCCACCTGTCGAGACTTCCTCATCGCCTAGCCAACCCAACCTAAGCTTAGAAGAAACCCATGCCTCCCATGGCCTCTGTGCGCAACGTTCCCCCTTATCCTAAGCCATGGCCAGCGACAGAGAGCTCTCTTCGCCCAACTTCGTGACAAACCACCAACCTAACCACGACAACTTCCCGCTGGCGGCAAGAATCCCAATTCCATGACTGGCGGCCAACAACAGCCCTTCGAAAGATGAACAGGGGCCAACAGACAAGCGATGCGCGGTCTGCCTCCACCAACACTCCTTCTCTCTCTACCTCTCTTTCTCTCATTCTCTCCCTTTCTCTCTCTTATAATAATAGTGTTGTTGAAACTAGTAAAATAATCGGTATGAAGAATATAATTTTGTTTATGGTTTATATAACTTTTAATTTGTTTGTACCTAATACTTAATATTACAATGCAAAAAATGTAACATCAAATCTTATATTTCAATAAATTGAGAATTCCACAAAATATGAACAAAATTGCATTTTTCTGTGAAAAAAGTTATATGTACTAGAACGGTCGGACTTGAGACTTGTCCTAATAATAATCCCCCTCCAAGATTAGATCCTAAAGAAGCATACTTACATCTTTAAAAGTTGTTTCCACATCCGGATCTAGCCACGTCATCTTATGACGGGGAAGTGGTAGGTCCCATTTTTTAGCGCCCACGTGGCCGCAGGACCCCACTGTTGACCTTTTAGCCACAACTCACCATCCTCAAACGATTCGCCCTCAAACACTCTCTCTCCTCTTCCTCTCTCCTCCGGGCCACAAAGAGCTTTTTCGTCGTTTCTTCTTCTTCCTCTCTCTCTCCTTTGTTCTTTTCTTTTGGTTTTTTCCTCCACTTTCCCTACAGGTATATATTTATATTGCTTTGATCTGAGAATCCTCAGGTTCTGCTTCCGATTCTCTTCTGTAACGTACAACGCAAGGAATTGATTTTGCGGCAAAGTTAGGTTTTTTTTTTTCTTTTTTTTTTTTGTGATCTTAGAAGAGCGAGAATGCCGTTGGATTCGTCGTCCGAACAAGAGCCGGACGACTCCGGTGCCGAGTTCGTTGAGGTCGATCCCACTGGTCGCTACGGTCGCGTCAGTATTATTTTTTTCCTTTTTCCCCCCTATTTTTTCTTAATCAAAAGTGTTGTTTTGATTTTGTTTCAATTGAATTATTAGCTTAATGAGCTCAATTAGACAGTAATCAATTTCTCTAATTTGATGTTTTTGTCAATCTTCTACGGTGTTTAACTGGTAAAATTTTCTTTTCTTTTGTTTGTTTTCGTGAAATTTTAATTTTGGGTTTATTTATGTTGATTTTCTGGTTGAGTTATCTTTTTTTGCAGTACAAGGAGGTTTTAGGAAGGGGTGCTTTTAAAAAAGTGTATCCTTTTTTGATTTTGTTATATTGTTGGTGAATTGTTAATAAGAAGAAAAATATTATATATACAAAATTATTGAATTGTAAAGAAACTTTATACGTGAATCATGTAGTTGATGCCCTTTTTTTTTTTTTTTTTTGGAGAAGTGTGTTTCTTTGATCAAAATGTGGTAATTAAGATATCGGGCATTTGACGAATTAGAAGGCATTGAAGTAGCTTGGAATCAGGTTAAGCTGGCCGATCTATTGCGCCACTCGGAAGAGTTAGAACGCGTTTACTCTGAAGTTCATCTGCTCAAGACTTTGAAGCATAAGAACATCATAAAGTTTTACAATTCTTGGATCGATACCAAGAACGAGAATATCAACATTATCACGGAGATTTTCACCTCCGGAACATTACGGCAGTGAGTTCTTAAATTTATTTATTTATTTTAGTCTTTATTAGAGTAATTTGCATTGCTTGTTGATCATGTTAAGATTGGTTGTTACTTAGATATCGGACGAAACATAAGAATGTTGATTTAAGGGCGCTGAAGAAATGGTCTAGGCAGATTTTAGAAGGGCTATCGTATCTTCATAGTCACGACCCGCCTGTCATCCATAGAGATCTTAAGTGTGACAACATTTTTGTTAATGGAAATCAAGGTGAGGTGAAGATTGGTGACTTAGGACTGGCTGCCATTCTTCGCCAGGCTCATTTGGCTCACAGTGTTATTGGTAAGTGTTGTTTTGTTCTAATTTTACTATTACTATTGTTATTTTAAAAGTGAAAACCATTATTTTTTTATAAACAAGGCAGAATTGAACCATGAGATCTCCCCAAAGCCTCATCCCACCCCACCCAAATCCCCTGTGCCACTAGACCGAGGAGTCTTGGGCATTATTTTATTATGTGGCCTGGGGCTATTGGATTAAGAGCATGGTGATCATTGTAATGTAGGTACTCCGGAGTTCATGGCACCTGAGCTTTATGAAGAGGAATACAATGAGCTTGTAGACATATATGCTTTTGGCATGTGTTTGCTGGAGTTGGTCACGTTTGAGTATCCATACGTTGAATGTGCCAATGCCGCTCAAATATTTAAGAAAGTGACATCAGTAAGGGCTTCACATGTTGCTCATCCAATAACTGATTTACCATGCAGTTTTCTTTTTCTTGTGAAAACCTTATTTGTCAATTTACATGAGTTGATTATTGTATTTTCTTTTTTCAAGTATTTATCTTTAATTTTATACAAAGCAAGACAAACTTATTCTTCTTCTTCTTTTTTTTTTTTTTTTTGGGTTGGTGAAGAGTGGAATTTCTGTGCATGATTTTCTGAATTACATTGACTTTTGGATTCTCGGGAGGAAAAAGGAAAAATTGACCAAAAAATATTGAAAAGTTTTGCTGTGTTGGGGATCTCCGAATATCAAGAACACAGCTTGCTTTTAGTGGCTTACATTTTTTCCTGGTCAAATTTTACTTTCTACTGCTCATTAAATTTCAATTGCTGCAACCGTCTGTAACTTTGCATTAGAATTTTTGTCTCTTTTTTTTTTTTTTTGGTTGTTGTCCTCAAACTTGTTTGTCTCTTGTCTAGGGAATAAAGCCAGCGTCATTGGCAAAAGTGGCTGATCCCGAAGTTAAATTATTTATTGAAAAGTGTATTGCAAAAGCCTCCGATAGGTTGCCTGCTAAGGAACTTCTAATGGATCCATTTCTTCGATCGGATGAAGATGAAAGTATATCTCGTTCTGTTCACCATAGAAGTCATACCTTAGTTAGGGATCCTGACAAGTCAAAGGCAGAAGGCAGTCATGATCAGGTTGATGGTGGAACACAGAAGGACTCTTCTGCTGAGGGAAGTAGAGACTTCACAGTGGAAGGTCAAAGGAAAGATGTCAACAAATTATTTCTGAAACTACGAATAGCTGACTCTTCAGGTTATTTTCCTATTTTTTTCAGGTCATTTAATTTCAACTAAGGTCTATTTACTGGGCACGTTAATAACAATTTTTTCTTGGGGACCCAGGTCATGTTCGAAATATTCACTTCCCATTTGATACAGAGACCGATACACCAATTTCCGTTGCTAGTGAAATGGTTGAGGAGTTGGACCTGACAGATCAAGATGTTTCAACAATTGCTGACATGATTGAATCTGAAATTCGAGAAAATTTTCCAGAATGGACACCCGAAGACCTTTCTGGAGATAATTCTGATGAAGATACTGATAGTGCCTCCGAAATTAAGGATGACGATTCCCCTTTGGCAAATGATTGTGGCCCTTTGAAAACTCTTGCCTTGGAAAGATTGCCCTCAGGGCGTAAGTATTGGTCTGACTCACCCAAGGGAGTCGGCGGAAATTCGCCGGTCACACATGGTCCTTCAGACTTGTCTTCTTCAACAAATTTGCCCAGGACTGAGAGTAGCATGACTGAAGATGATGAAGAGAAGGAAACGGATGAATCAGCTGATTTGCAAACTAGTGATAGGAAAGATGCTAATAATGGAAGAGAAAACTGTAAATCATTAGAGGATATCGAACAAGAAGATATTAAGATCATTGCCGAGACACTGGAGACCCTATTGGTTAAACAGCAAAAGGAGCTAGATGATCTCAAGAAGAAGCATGAATCAGAAATTTCAGATCTTTTGAAGGAACTTTCTCCAGAAACTCGTCAAAAGGTTATAGAAATGTGTAAGGTGGAGATTCCTGATGACACACTGCTCAGTGAGATGCGTAGCTAAATTATGAATTTGTGAAGTGATGCTTTTTATGAATCGGAAGCTTTATGGTCCCTCATGTGCTGACTCAAGTTCATGACTGACATTGATGATTATACCTTTTATAGGGAGGAAAAAGAAAATAGAAAGAGGCTGTCTCTGAAGGGCTGAAGATATGATACATTTAGAAAGCTCGAAAGTATTGACCCGTTGCTAACATCAAGAAGTATTAGCCTAGTTTGTGAATGGTCCCATGATTCCCGTCTGGGATGCTTGAACCATGTACTGAAAGCCAACAATTATGTGCCTGGAAGTATTGTTTGGAGACTGTTCAGCAAAGTCATAGCCCTTGAGGAGAGTCATTCCTGTCAAATTTGAGCTCAAAGGAATGGAGGATCCCGAGCAGTCTTACCGCCAAGGTTAGACATCATTCCGATAATTCAACTGCTACGTGTACAATTTTAGTTCATCTGTGCCCATCTACATACAGATCAAACGCTACGTACAGGCTCACTTGAATCATCAAAAGTTTACGAATCTATAGATAATTGTACAGATAATTCTTTGTCTCTTCTTTCAGTCTATACCAGTTTGTTTGTGATTCTCTTTGTTTTGATATGAGCGGCATGTGTGTGCTCCATGAGAAACTCTACAAGATAAAATAGCCGTTTAATTTAATTATCTCTGGAAAAACATAGTTCAATCTTATATGGTTGGATCTATTATGGATGTTTGAATACCTTCCTGAGCGTTACTTTGAGGACTAGAGATTTTGTAACATTGCCATTTTGGATATTTGGGTTGTCATTGTTAAAGTCCTTATAGTTATTGTTAGCGTATCTATAATTATCATTTAGGTGTTTTATTTATGTCCTATTATTCTTTAGATTCGGAGTAGAAGTTTTTTCTATTTTTAGGAAAACTTGCTAGTTAGTTAGTTAAGTGAAAATCTGCCAGGTTAGAGTATAAAAAGGGCTGAGTGTACGTCTTATATTTCTGAGGTTTTTTCAAGTCAGAAATAAAAAAAAAAAAGGTTGCAGTGTTATTCCTCTTTTTCCTCCTTTGGTTCCTTTTTCATGGTATCAGAGCGAATTTGGAGTTGAGAAAAACGATGGCTAAAATGGCTATGACTGGAGCAAGAAGAGTTGAGGGTTCTGAAGTTGTATCTGGCACTTCTCAACCATCCTCTACAATTGTTCCCACTGCAATTTTTGAAAATTCCATTCATACCTCTTTTCAAATTACCACGTACAAGTTGAATGAGACAAATTTCTTAAAGTGATCTTGTTCTGTTTTAATGGTGGTACGAGGGAAAAGAAAACTAAGCTACTTGGATGGCACTATTACCAGCCAAGTAGTGATGACCCTACCTATCCAAATTGGGAGGCTCAAAATTCAATGGTTATGGCTTGGCTAATTCACTCCATGGAGGATAACATTGCCGACACGTTTATCCTCTTTCCAACAGCAAAAAAGATTTGGGATGCTGTAACTTTGGCATACTCAGATTTTGAAAACTCATCCCAGATGTTTGAACTCAGAAACAAGGCGCGTAATCTGAGACAAGGAGAGAATGATATTACTCAGTATTACAATGACTTGACGAAACTTTAGCAGGAATTAAATTTATTCTCGACTCCGGCATGAAAAGATCCAGATGATGCTGTACTCTACAGGAAGATGGTAGAAAGTGATTGAATTTATGACTTCCTTGTAGGACTCAATAAGGATTTAGACGATGTGAGAGGGCGATTACTTGGGGTTAGACCCTTACCAAAAATTGAAGAAATATTTGCTAAAGTCCGCCAAGAAGAGAGCCAACGCAAACTAATGCTAGGTGGAGCAACTACTCCCGTAGGAGACAACTAAGGCTTAACTGCTAAGAGTAGTGATAATCGCAATGAACATGATGGAAGCCGAACAAGTGACTCTAAAGGATATAAGACATGGTGCGACCATTACCATAAACCATATCATACCAAGGAAACTTGCTGGAAATTGCACGGGAAACCAGCTAATGTCTCAAATCGGTCTCGTGGACGTGATGGAAAGGGATTTCAAACCACCATCGAGACAAACATAGAGTCCTCCTTTCGGTCTCAACCTGAAGCATCCGGGGCCTTCACTAAAGACCAACTAGAGCAGCTTCGAAAATTCTTAAATGAGTCTCACTCAACGTCCACATCATTTATGGCACAAACAGGTACCTCTTTGACTATCTTTGGTGGTCTAACAAAAAACGGTGAGCCTTGGATTATTGACTTAGGGGCCACTGATCACATGATGGGGTGTGAAAAATTATTTATTATGTATGTTCCAAGTCCCAAAAATCACAGGGTCAAGGTGGTAGATGGGTCTTCCTCCGTGGTTGCAGGAATAGGAACCATTAAACTTGGGCCCAGTATCATACTTAAAGCGGTTCTACATGTGCCAAGTTTATCTTGCAATCTTCTGTCTATTAGCAAGATTACAAAAGTTCTAGATTGTTTAGTTAATTTTTCTCTGTCTGTTTGTGTTTTCCAGGACCGGATTTTTAAGAGGGAGATTGGTAGTGCTAAGGAGGTTAATGGACTCTACTATTTTGAGGATGGAGTCTCTGTGAGTGGGCACGCAATAGAGGCTGTAGGACTTCCTTCTCATTCTAGGGCTCAAAAAATTATACGTCTACACTATAGATTAGGTCATCCAAATTTTACATATTTGAAATTCTTGTTTCCATCATTGTTCCAAAAGGACGATTTATTTCAATGCGAAATTTGCCAATTGGCCAAGCATAGACGTCTTTCTTATCCTCTCCAACCTTATCATGCTTCCAGACCTTTTTTTTTTTTTAATTCATAGTGATATTTGGGGTCCCTCTCAAGTTTTAAGTGTTACAAATAAAAGATGGTTTGTTACGTTCACTTACTATCATACCCGTGTGTGTTGGGTGTACCTCCTAAAAGATAAGTCTGAAACTGAAATTGTGTTCAAAAATTTTCACACCATGATTAAAACCCAATACAACGAGGATATTAAAATACTTCATATCGATAATGGTATAGAGTATTTTAATTCAACTATTGGGAATTTCCTCGAAAAAACTGGAATTATTCATCATAGTTCTTCTATGAGTACACTACAACAAAACGGTGTCTCTGAATGAAAAAACCATCATCTTTTGGAAGTAGTACGTTCATTACTTTTTACATCTAATGTTCCAAAAAGGTTTTGGGGGGATGCCATTTTGACTGCATGTTATTTAATTAATAGGATGCCATCTCGTGTCCTAAATTATCAAACTCCACTCAGTTAACTATCCAAAACATATCCAAATTCACGTTTTTTCTCAGCCCTTGACTTAAAAATTTTCAAATGTATAGCTTTTGTTCATAATCTTGAACCAAATCAGAGTAAACTCGATCCATGATCTTTTAAATGTATATTTTTGGGATATTCTTCCACACAAAAAAGGTACAGATGTTATTCACCAGAAAAACAAAAATATTTTATCTCCAGAGATGTTACATTTTTTGAGGATCAACCGTTTTATACAAAAGATTCTCCTCAGGGGGAGTATCCACGAGATAGTTCATTATTAAATTTAACTCAAACTCTAAATCTGATCTTTGGGAGTATTTTTGGGATATCTCCCTTGTTTTTCGCCCTCTGGAGCAAAGTCAAGATTCTTCTCAAGCTATACATTCGGATGTACCCTTAAATCTTGAGCCCCTAGATATATGTGATCCACCACCTCAAAATCTGGTTCGAAATTATCCTCAAAACTCGACTTTAGGATCAGGTACGCCTAAGACAGATCTTCCTCAAAATTCAATTTTTTTTCCAAATCGTCAAGATCCTCCAAATCTTCTCAATCCTCAGAAACCGAATGCCGTTAAAAGTATTCAAAAATCGACTCTTCAAGATCTCACAAAAAATTAGTCGTTGCAAGATTCTCCTACACGAGATGATCTTTCCTCTAATGACTCTGATTCGCTTGATTTTTCTTCAAATTCAAATTTACTACTTGATCGAAATATTCTCTCTCAACCCCAACAAATTTCACGTTCCACCCAACTTCCTGATCAATCAAGAAATTAAACGACAGGGGGAGAACACAAGTTACAGCCATTTGAATTGACTTACTCATGGAGACAACGCCCAAAACAAATAGAAATTCCAGATACTACCCACTGTCAAGATTCTAAATTGAAATCTGGTGTGGAAACACAGTCTGAGGATGTTGGCGATTTTTCAATTGCAATCAGGACGGGGATTAGAACATGCACTAAGCATCTGATATCCAAATTTGTAGGTTACAGTCACTTATCCAAACCAATTCAGGCTCTTGTGTCTAACCTTGCAGAAGAGGACATTTCCAAGACAGTACAGGAGGCGTGGAACAGTGTGGGATTGGGAAAGGCTATCAAAGAAGAGATGGATACACTTGAAAAAAATAGAACATGGGAGATCATTCAAAAACCAAGTGATAAGGTTCCAGTGGGATGCAAGTGGGTCTTTACGATCAAAATATAAGGCAGATGGGTCCATTGAGAGATACAAAGCGAGGCTAGTTGCAAAAGGCTATACCCAAACATATGGTATAGACTATCAAGAAACTTTCGCACCAGTGGCAAAAATAAATATTGTTCGTGTTTTACTGTCTCTTGCTGCTAATTTAGACTGGTCATTGAAACAATTGGATGCAAAAAATGCCTTCCTGAATGGAGACTTGGAGGAGGAGGTGTATATGGATTTGCCGCCAAGATTTGATGAAGAGAAGAAACAAGGTAAGGTATGCAAGTTAAAAAAATCTCTGTATGAGTTAAAGCAATCTCCAAGAGCATAGTTTAATCGATTTACCAAAGTAATCCAGAGACTAGGATATAAGCAAGCTCACGAGGATCATACATTATTTTATAGGCATAAGAATGACAGACTTACTATTCTTATTGTCTATGTTGATGATATAATTTTAACAGGGAATGATACAACTGAGATGGAGAGTTTGAAGCAAAAGCTGGCTGCTGAATTTGAAATGAAGGATCTCCGAGGACGAAGGTATTTTTTGGGAATGGAGATTGCAAGGAATAAAAATGAAATTTCTGTGTCACAGCGGAAGTATATTATGGATTTATTGACAGAGACAGGGATGATGGGATGCAAACTTGTAGAAACACCAGTGGAATCAACTACAAGATCAAGTGAAATGAGGTCAAGTGATCCAGTTGATCGTGGGAGATATCAATGCTTAGTTGGAAGACTAATCTATTTGTCACACACAAGGCCTGATATTGCCTTTGCTGTGAGTCGAGTGAGTCAATATATGCACTCGCCTATTGAAGCACACATGGAAGCCGTAAACAGGATTCTAAGATACCTAAAGGGGGCACCAGGATGTGGACTATTTTTTAAAAGGAGTGAAGAAAAGAGCCTAAAAGTGCACTTGGATGCGGACTGGGTAGGAGCAGCCGAAGATAGGAGATCAACCTCCAGATATTGTGCATTTGTTTGGGGGAATTTAGTAACTTGGAGAAGCAAAAAACAATCAGTTGTGGCAAGAAGCAGTGCAGAAGCTGAGTTAAGGTCAGCAGCACATGGAGTTTGTGAAGTTTTATGACTAAAAATGTTACTAGAAGAGTTGAAGATAAAAGTGGGACTTCCTCTTCGAATATACTGCGATAACAAGGCAGCGATCAATATTTCACACAACCCGGTTCATCACGATCGAATTAAACACGTTGAGGTTGATCGGCATTTCATTAAGAAAAAGATAGAGAATGGAACAATCTGTATTTTGTATGTGCCCACTTCAGAGCAAGCAGCATACATACTCACTAAAGGACTGTCAAGGTCTTTGTTTGAGAAATTTGTAGACAAGTTGCGAATGTTCAAACTAGACAGCCTAACTTGAGGGGAAGTGTTAGCGTATCTATAATTGTCATTTAGGTGTTTTATTTATGTCCTATTATTCTTTCGATTCGGAGTAGAAGTTTTTTCTATTTTTTAGGAAAACTTGTTAGTTAGTTAGTTAGTTAAGTGAAAATCTGCCAAGTTAGAGTATAAAAAGGGCCAAGTGTACCTCTTATACTTCAGAGGTTTTTCAAGTCAGAAATAAAAAAAAAAAAGGTTGCAGTGTTATTCTTCGTTTTTCTCCTCTGGTTCCTTTTGCAGTTACAAGAACAAGAAGCTCTTGTGACTGAATTTTCTGTGCTGGATTTGGAGACTTAAATCATGTTGTCGAAAAACTAGAATACCTGAATAAAAGACGTGGAACTAACAGAAACTGGCGTTGTGGTTTACCCGACTGAGTACAAATCAAAATCAGTCAATTTCATTTCCAATGAGCCACAAAAGAAGTTGACTGTGAACCAACAAGGAGTTCTCTAGTTTGACTCATATAGGAGGTGCTAACAATTTTAGTGCCCTCATTTTAATAACCATTCAAGATATAGGGGAAAACATAAGGCTTGCATTTCTTCTTTGTTGTTCTCTCTCTCTCTCTCTCTTTT
>CAMOHE010043115.1:0-25470 GCA_946598075.1 Artocarpus hirsutus
GGGGAGAATATGAAGTGGCCTTATGATATCAATTTCCCATTTAGCAAAAGGCCAAGGGCTAATGACCAATGTGAGAAACTCGGGCGAGTAACCTTGGTATTGTAGTATAATTTTGACACTTTTTGCACTTCTTCACGTATTCCATTGCTTCCTTCTTTAGTGTCAGCCAATAGTACCCTTGGTAGAAGAACTTATGTGCTAATGATTGCCCCCAAACATGGTTACCGTAGACTCCTACATGGATTTATTTTAGCACCCTCTAGGATTTTTCTTTATCTAAACAGCCAAGGAACAATGTTGAGTTCCCACGAAGATAGAAAACTTTGTCATAAATCAAGTACTAAGAAACTATATGTTTTAAACTCCTTACTTCATCTCCATCATCAGGTAGAACTCTATTTTTCAGATAATTGTAAATTGGAGCCATCCAGCTATCTGGTGTAACAATGGGAAAGACATAGCCCATCTCTTGGTACGATATTGTTCGCTTTCCACTAACTCGAGTGGTATGACTTTAAGTAGCTTTGAGTCTTTAGCTATGGTAAGCCTTGCCAATGTATCGATATTGCTATTATTAGCTTGGGGTATTTGAATGAACTCATAGAGTTTGAACTTTTTGAGTTTGTTCTTTACCTTATTTAGGTAAGAAACCATTTGTTCCCCCTAGCTTCGTAATCTCCATTGATTAAGCTTACTACAACTTGTGAATTGTTGTAGACATTAATAGAGCTTACTCCCATATGTTTGGCAAGCTGAAACCCTGCAAGAATGGCTTCATAATCATTTTCATTATTGGATGCTATAAATTTGAACTTGATGGCTGAGGTGATCTTGTACTCCTTAAGACTTATTAATATGATTTTGGCTCCAGCACCGTGTTCATTAGCTGACTCATGCACGTATAGTTTCCATTTTGGAAGCTCTAGTTCCACTTCCATCTCCTCAATATCTTGTTGGCCTATGAATTCTACTACAAAATCTACAAATGCCTAGGCTTTTCTTGCTTTTCTTGGTACATAGGTTATGTTGTAGCTGTTAAGTTCAACTACCCACTTTAATAGTTGTCTTGAATATCTGGTTTTTGAAGTGCTTATTTCATATGGTAGTTGATGAGAACCTCTACTATGTGCTCTTGAAAATAACGAGGGAGCTTCCTAACTGTTATGATTAATGCTAGGGCTAACTTTTCTATTTCGGTGCATCTAGTCTTAGCATCTAGCAAATGCTTGCTAGTGTACTAGATCGGTAATTGAACTAGGATTTCTTCCCTAATGATGACCAAGCTTACTACATGCTCTAAAACGGCCAGATATAGATATAATTTCTCCATGGTAGTGCCTTTGAGTGTACCGGAGCTTGCCCAAGGTGGATCTTCAACTGTTGAAATGCTTCATCATGTTCTAGAGTCCACTCAAAAGGCTTTGCTCTCCCAAGTGTATTGAAGAAGGGAATACAATTGTTTGTTACCCTAGATATGAAGAGGTTTAATGCAACAACACACCTAGTATGCTTTTGCACATCTTTGGTTTCTTTGGGGATTCCATGTCAATCAATGCCTGGTCTTTTTAGGATTTGTTTCAATACCATGCTGATTAACCATGAAGCCAAGAAAGTACCCTAAAGCTACTCGAAATTACACTTTTAAGGGATCAACTTCATGTTGTATTTTCTAATAATCTTGAGTCCATCCTTGAGATCGATAGTATGTTTATAAGCGCTCTAAATTTTTACTAGCATGTCATCTACAAGGACTTCCATATTCCTTCCAATCTGGTTCTTAACATCTTGTTGACAAGCCTTTGATATGTGGCTCTAGCATTATTAAGACCAAAGGGCATTTTTATGTAGTAGTACAATCCTCAGTTGGTAATGAATGTGGTGTGCTCTCATTTGGTCCATGCATAGGAATTTGATTGTGCCAAAAATATGTGTCCATGAAACTCATCAGCTCATGGTCCGCCATTGCATCAACCAGTTGGTTGATTCTTTGTAAAAGGAAGCTATCCTTAGGGCATGCTTCATTGCGATCAATGAAATCCACCCTTTGGCTTCCTTACAAGGACTATATTTGCTACCAAGGTTAGATAATGAGCCTCCTAAATGGTCTTGTTTTGGATTAACAAGTCCACTTCTTCCTATAGAGCTTGATATCTTTCCCCATTCAACAGTCTTCTTTTTTGTCTTTTTGGCAAATAGGATGGGTCGATATTAAGTCGATGGCTTATAATCTGAGAAGATATACCCTTCGTAACATTGCGGGTCCATGCAGAGACAACAAGATTACTTTTTAGAAATCTTACAAGATCTGCATGATGTTTAGCACTGAGTTCGGTTCCTATCTTTAATATCTTGCTTGGGTCATCATCATCCACCAATACTTCCTCTAGGTACTCTACTAGCTTTACATTCATTATTTCATCGTCCATTCTGACATCCAGGTCTATCTCGTTTGATGCTTAACCATCATCATTCTATGCTTGAGGAATTCACAATCTAGGATTAAATCGGAGTATGTAGTCTGGGCTTGGTATTGGTCATCCTTAATCTCTCTTACCTTGTTCTCAGTTGGGAATGTTATCACTTAATGATATATTGAAGAGACAAATTTTAGAGCTTGTAAAGTTGGTCCATCAATCACAATGTTGTACTGGATCCCTCCCTTAACAACTATAAAATTTGACACTACGATCGAAGGTTTGGTTAGGTACCAATGCTAACGAGAAGGGTGATTATACCATCTGGAACGATCCTATCTCTTATAAAACCATATAGCAGCTGTGAGTATGACATCAACTAAGTCATGAAGATGTGCATTTGATCCAATGTACTTCTGGAGAGAAAGCCAACCGAGCTTCCATTGTTAATGAATACCTTATCAACCTCGTGATTGTCGATCACGGCTAACACCACTAACCCGTCATTATGGGAGAAGTAAACTTCTCATGCATCTTCTAAAAAGGTTATCTTCACACATGTTCTCCTCAGGATCTTATGTGGTTTTTCATTAACCATCATGTAATTATGGAATGGCATGCCTTTTACTTCTCAAGCGTAATTCTTTTGTGCTCATCATGTGTTTCATCGTGTGCTCATCAAGGAGCACTCAGCTGAAAGTCTTTAGGGATTTTCGTTAGTTTGGCTCTTGAGGATTGGAAAAGGGATGCAACAATAAGTGTGTTTAGGCTGTGATACTATGAAGATTATGACCGAGTTTCAGTGTACCATATGGAGATGACCCCAACTCTTGTTCAGATGGTGAAACAGAATCAGTGTTGAGACTAGCATCTGCAAGGAATCTAGACACAGATTCAAAACGGAAAGTAATTTGAGGAATGGAGGATACATGCTGATGGATCGTTGTACTTCATGGAGCGCCTAGCAGTTCAAGCAATTGCAGAAGTGACGAAGGCTATGATGGATGAAGCCCATAAGTCTAAATTCACCATTTATCCGGGAAGCACAAAGATGTATCGTCATCTGAAGAGGCAATACTGGTGGAGAGGTTTGAAGAAGGATGTCCAAGAATACATGGCCAAGTGTGCAACTTGCTCTAGGTGAAGGTCGAGCACCAGAAGCTGACAGGTCAGCTTCGACCGCTTCTTATTCTAGGGTGAAAATGGGAGCACATCATGATAAATTTCCTTACAGGTTTGCCGAGGATGGAGCAAAGGCACGATGCAATTTGGGTCGTGGTCGATAGGTTAACAAAATCGATGCATTTCATTCCTTTAGGTCGACATGCTCAAGGAAAGTTCTTAGAGAATTGTACTCGCAGAACATAGTGAGATTGTATGGAGTTCATTTGTCCATCACATCTAATAGAGGCACCAAATTCAATGCCAAGTACTGGAGGAGTCTTTAGGAGGCTTGGGTACAGATTTGAACTTTAGCATGGCATTTCATCCTCAAACTAATGGACAATTTGAGCGGGTCATTCAGATCCTTAAAGACATGTTACGTGCATATGCATTAGACTTCGACAAGAATTGAAAGAAATATTTGCATCTAGTGGAGTTTGCGTAAAACAATGACTACCAAGCGAGTATTGGCATGGCACTATTCGAAGCGTTGTATGGACGACTGTGTTGATCACTGATATGTTGGCCAGAACTAGAAAACAGGATTATTCTTGGGTCAGATGAGATTTGTGAAAGCAATGAGAAAGTCATCGTGATACGAGATCGATTGAGCGTAGCTCAGAGTAGACGAAAGAGTTACGTGGATAGAAGACGTCGACCCTTGGAATTTGGGGTAGGAGATTTTGTTCTCTTGAAGGTATCACCCCATAAAGGCATCACGCGATTTGGAGTAAGTGGTAAGCTTGCACTGAGGTATGTTGGATAGTTCGAAATTACTCAATGTGTACGTGTAGTCACTTATCGACTCGATCTTCCTCCCGAAATCTCTCATGTTCATGATGTATTCCAAGTGTCGATGCTTTGGAAGTGTTTGCCTGAGCAAAACAAAATAGTTTCATTTTACGATGTATAGATCCGAGAAGACACGACATACGAGGAAGTACCAGTTTAGATTATCGATCAAAAAGTAATCAACTTATGACATCGTGATATATTGTTAATGAAGGTCATGTGGCAACATCACGGGGTTGATGAAGTCACATGGCAATTAGAATTGACCATGGGGGAGTTATCTCCGCATTTATTTTGTTACTAAATTGACTTGTAAATTTCAAGGGCGAAATTTCTTTCAAGGCAAGAGAGTTGTAATACCCCAAAATTTAATTAAGTAATATTAGTATGTAAAATGGTGGATTAGAGTGCCATGATGAATGTTTTAAACATAATTTGACTATTTCGTGAAATTTCTAAATTAATGTTATTTTTTATTATTTTAATGATTTTTAATTACTTTTAATTATTTTTATTTGTTTTTATTTGTTATTTTGAAATTTTGAAACTAAATAATTTATCAGATACCAAACATTTCCTGTTTGAAATCTAAGTGCTGTACATAGTTTTCTTGCAACAAACCACCTCCCTCCTCTTTATTTATTTCACTCTCCCTCACCCTTTCCCTCTCACTTTCGTTCTCTCTCACTCTTTCTCTATTGAAAAAATAGTATGTAGCGGAATTTTAAAAATTTTATATTAAAGTATTTTTCAAAACACAAGTTTGACATGCTATATGGATAAAATAATTAGATCTTACTAACCTTTAAATGCCAAAGAACTCCCGTAATCCATGAAGAGAAATAATGTTCTAGAAGAGCCTCAACCAATTGGTCTTCTTTGCTATTCTCTATCTACGATCGGAGTGAGTGTGGGCTCACACGCACAGCTCTTCCTTAAGGTGATTCTCCTTCCAACCAATTGAGAGAACCCAAAGCTAGTGTTCGTGATTTGTGAACAAGAGCTCTCAGGGAGTTTCAGAATCTCACCAGTAGAGTTTCACTCTTAATCTCTCAATTGATCTAAATAACTCATGAGACCCACTCCCTATTTATAGAGGTTGGGTCTAGCGTCATTCCTTATTAGATAAGATCTCAAAAATTCGAATCAAAATCAAACTTGGAACAATATCTGATGAAATCTGCATGAAAACGCGTGATTTTTTATTCATGCATAGGCAGGCCGATCTGCCTAACCGGCAGGCCGAACTTGCCCCATCGATAGGCCAAACTTAAGGATCGGCATGCCGAATTGTTGAAAAAAAATCTTAGCGAATCTTTTATTTTTCACCCTAGATTCTATAAGATAAAGCCCCAATTTTAATTCAAATAACCCAATAGAGAAGTTATTTAATTAAAACAAGTTTATCTAGATAATCTCTAGGAAAATAAATAGACTCCTAATAATTCTACAAGTTTATCTTGATATAATTTATTCAAAAATTAAATCAACTAATAAACAAACAAGAATTATCCGATCCCAATAATTCAACAAGTTTAATCTTGAATTAATTTTGTCACAAAATTAATTCAACTGATAAACAGACATTAATTATTTGATTCTTTCAAATTTCAACCAATATAATAAATTTGACATAAGTCACCAATAATTGGAAAAGCACACCGTATCGTTATAGGATTTTGTGAGCTAGCAAAAGGGACCAAATGGACCTATATATTTTAAGCTCCCGATAATTATGAAACCCAATATCCCAGATATACATTTCATAATTATCAACTCCAACGCTACTATACTAAAAGCTTGGAGCTGCATTCTCAAACTATATAGAATTACGAAGCCTGTATAGCTAAGTCTCCATGACATATCATAGTGTACTGTATCCCCATAGGATTATCCATAATCGGCTTAAGGATAAGTTCAGTTTTACCTTCCCGATTATTGTTATCTAACGTTCCATTATCTCACCATCGAAAAACTTACCATCTCAAGACGGTATACCATTTGGTTACACCTATGTATCTAAATAGTTGAGCGCTCCAGTTTTCTAATTACAGGATAACACATATAAGAGGATATCACTACTCCTAAAGAGGAGCTATGATTCCATATCTATGAATAATAGGTCTACGCTATCAAGAGTCATGCCTCCAACGTACCGGCATGCATACCAGTATTAAAATGTGGGTGTCACCCTTTGGTACATGAAAAGACACAAGTCAAGACAACAAGCCTACTATTCATCTCAGGACTAAGATACAATACAAATGATTGTCTAAAGTGAATCAATTTGCCGAGACATAATTATTAATCCAAATCAATTCACTTTATGTCCCGATCCAACACATCATCACTTATGACAACGTGCCAATGTTTTTATTCATGGAGTCCACCTCCGATGGTCAAGACAAACCATCTCCTAATAGGGATATAGACAACATAACAATCTTTACATGAATAAAGCGTCCAACTTTATTCCCTCTATTGTAGATCTTATGATTTATACTGTCACCTTAAGAATTGTGTCTTCCACACAATCTGTCCATCATATGCCCAATTCTTAAAGGTTTAAACCGACAGTCTCAAACTATTGTTTGCTTTCGTACATTCAACAAATATGAACGTAAAGAGGACAAGGTTTGGTATATAATAAATAAATTATTTATTAATAAAAATATCTCTAAAAGCTTATTGCATTTTAACTCCTTAAGGCATTCATGTCTAACAATCTACCACTTGCACTAAGTGAGTAAATATGACAAATCTCGTATCCCCATAGCTTCCACATGCTTCTCGAAGACTCTCCCAGTAAGTGTCTTCGTGAATGGATCATCTAAATTGTCCTCAGACGCGATTTTGCACACCGTGACATGCCCGCCCTCGATGAAGTCCTTTATCACATGATACTTCTTATCAATATGCTTGCTCTTCTTGTGAAATCTTAGTTCCTTAGCATTAGCTACCGCTGCACTGTTATCACAGTATAGTGATACTACCTTATCCAAACCAGAAACTACCTCAAGATCCCCAAAGAACTTGTAGAGCCACACTGCTTTTTTTGAAGCATCACTAGCTGCCACATACTCGGCCTCCATTGTTGAATCTGAAGTACAATCTTACTTCACACTTCTCCAACTGATGGCATCGCAGCCTAGAGTAAACACAAAACCCGAAGTCGATTTCCTAGAATCCAGACAGGATTGAAAATCCAAGTCAGTATATCCTAAAGGAGTTAAGTCCTCACCTGAATACACAAGCATATACCCTCAAGTCCTTCTCAGGTACTTAAAAATATGCTTGACCGCAACCCAATGGTTCGGTCCTAGATCCGCCTGAAATCGACTTACAATCCCGACCGCACAACAAATATCCGATCGTGTGTAAAGCATGACATACATGAGAGTACCTACTACCAAAGCATAAGGTACCTTTTTCATGTATTCTCTTTCTTTCTCAGACTTTGGAGAGTCTTTCTTAGAAAAAGTAACTCCAAACCTAGATGGTTGCCCACCTTTCTTGGAATCCTGCATTGCATACCTCCTAAGAATTTTATCTATGTAGCTGGCTTGTGACAAAGCTATCCTTTTGTTCTTCCTATCCCAAAAGATCTAGATACCGAGAATAAAATTAGTCTCACCTAAGTCTTTCATGTCAAACTGCTTGGTCAACCATAATTTGATCGATGACAGAGCCCCAATGTCATTGCCAATTAGCAGAATGTCATCCACATAGAGCAGTAGAAAGACTACCTTCCCATCCTTAATGTGTTTGTAAACACATGGCTCATCCATATTTTGTCAGAATCCATAAGTCTTGATCACTTGATCAAATCTGATGTTCCAAGAACAGGAAGCCTACTTAAGTCTATATATTGACTTTAGCAACTTACAAACCTTACCCTCTTAACCCTTGACCTTGAATCCGTCTAGTTTTTCCATATAAATGGACTCATCAAGATAGCCATTTAGAAAAGCCATCTTGACATCCATCTGCCAAATCTCGATGTCGAGAGCGGCAACTATGGACAAGAGAATCCAGATGGACTTAAGCATGGTTGTAGGCAAAAAGGTTTCCTCGTAATCGATTCCTTCCTTTTGCGTATAACCTTTAGCTACCAGTCTAGCCTTAAAGGTTTTGACCTTTCTATCCACTCCTCTTTTCATCTTATAGATCCACTTACGCCCTATGGGTTTTACCCCTTCGGGAAGATCCATAAGCTACCAGACTTGATTAGTCTCCATAGACTTCATCTCTATGTTCATGGCCTCTGTTTAGAGTTTCGAATCAACATCCTCTATAGCCTCTGCGTAAGTATAAGGATCCCTGTCATGTTCATCCAGTTCAGCCAAGAAGGCCTCCCCATTGAACATTACCTCTCAGGTTGACACCTGATCCTCCCACTACACCGAAGCCCCTTAGGTTGTTGTTTAGGTTCATTTGGTTTTTCTACACTGATCGAAACGTTTTCATTTGGAACCTCCGGAGTGATTTGATCACTCCTCAACTCCTCAAGCACTACTTTGCTTCGAGGCTTAAAGTCGTCCACGTAACTCTCATCAAGGAAAGTTGAATTAGTTAAAACCACGACTTTATTTTCCTTTGGGTTATAGAAATAACCCATTTTAGTCCCTTTTGGATATCCTACAAACACGCAAACTTTCGAATGTGCTTCCAACTTATTCGCATCCTTAAATAGGACATGAGCCGGACATCCCTATATGCGAATATTGTTTAAGGTTGTCTTCCTACATGTCCATAACTCGTGAGGAGTTTTAGGGACCGATTTTGAAGGCACATTGTTGAAAAGATAAAATGCGGTTTGTAGTGCACATCCCCAAAAGGATAAAGGTAATGATGAATAACTCATCATGGACCTTATCATGTCTAAAAAGTCCTATTTCTTCTCTCTGTTACGCTATTCTACTGTAGAGTGCCAGCGCAGTCAAATGGGATAAAATCTCATTCTCTAATAAGTGTCCCAAAAACTCATCAGAAAGGTATTCTCTACCTTAATCTGATCGAAGTACCTTTATGGATCTACCCAATTGTTTTCCCACTTCAATCCAAAACTCCTTGAACTTGTTAAAAGTTTCACTTTTGTGGTGCGTTAGGTACCCATACCCATACCTTGAGTAATTGTTAATAAAAATGATGAAATACTCATACCCTTCTTGTGCCCGGATGTTCATCGGTCTGTAAACATCACTATGCACAAGTTCTAGAACCCCTTCGGCCCTATTGCCCTTAGACCCGAATGGTCTTTTGGTCATTTTGCCCTCCAAACAAGGTTCACATTGAGATATAGATTCCACCTTTAAGTGACTTAAAGGTCCATCCCTTACTAGCCTTTGAATCCTATTCAGGTTAATATGACCAAGGCGTAAATGCCAAAGATAAGTCTTATTAGAATGTGAAGTTTAAAGCCTTTTAGAGTTATTATCATTCATCTCAACATTTAGCAGTAAGTCCATCTTAGGTTTGATAAAATATAGATTGTTGTTTTACGAATCACCACTTTATTATTAAAAGAAACTAAATAAGAGTCTTTAAATAAACAAGCTACAGAAATTAAATTCCTTTTAAATTTAGGAACATAAAAGCAATCTTACAAAATTAAATTCCTATAATTATTAAAATAAAGATGGACGTCTCCCATTGCTTCTGTTAAGACTAAGGATCGATCGCCCATCCGAAGCGTGAAGTCTTCATGAAGCAGACTTCTCATTTCTTTGAACCCCTGCAGAGAAACACAAATATGATTAGTTACACCGCAATCTATGACCCAAATGTCACTTGATTCCTCAACCAAACAAGTTTCTAAATACAAAAGATCACACCTACCTCCTTTGAAAAGGAAGTCCTTGCAATGCTTCTTTATGTGCCCGACCTTCCCGCAAAAGAAGCACTTTAGCTTGTTTGGGTTCTTCCTCTTCTTCTTCTTGCTCTTGTTATTAGTAGGAACAGAAGACTTTCCATTCTTGGCCTGTTGCTTCTTTTCATTCCTAGAGCTGGGATTGGAACTGGAAGCAGCTACCATGTTGGCCTCTCCACTCGCAAAAGACTCCATGATCAACAGTTCAAACTTCTATAACTGTTTCATTAATTCTATTAAGGTCATATTTCGCCTATTGCTCGAATTGAATGTAGCTCTAAATAGAATAAATTCCTTTGACAGAGTCTCAAAGACCATAGTCATCTGAGTTTTAGCATCGATGTCGGCTCCATTGGTTTGTGCCTCAACGAGGTAACCCATGACCAACATCATGTGCTCCTTTACAAACGTCCCTGGCCTCTGCTTTCAGTTTAAGAGTTTTTGAAGCGCCCCTTGTCACTTTGTTATGGCTTGGCCTCCAAATATGTCTTCAAGATTATCCAAGATCTACTTAGCAATCTCATAATCCTGATGTTGAGCCTACAGCATGTTATTCATGCTAGCCATAACATAGCAATGGGCTTGATCATTTGCATCTTTCCAACGATCGTACGCCTGGAATTGCTTATTGGTTGAGTCTCCCGTAGGCTCGGGAGGACAAGGGGTTGTCAACATAAATTTTAGTTTCTCAAAGGAAAAGACGATATCCAGGTTCCATTTTCAATCATTATAATTCTCTTAGATTAATAGGTTTTTGTCAAGTATCAAAGATAAAGTGTTTTTAGACATTTTTAATCTTCAATAAGAATCATATACAAAAAATAAGCGAACACATTATAATAATTTAGTAAGATAACACAATCATGTAAAAACATACAAATGTGTTTATGTGTCAAAACCTTGAAAATATCACAACTTTACAACGATAATTCCTAACTCAGAATTCAACAAGCTCCTAGGGGAGTCATGCCAAATTCAATTAGGAACACGGATCCTCTCCTGATTAATATATGCCATCTAGGACCCGTATAATCCAGCATATATTCATAATCATTTCTTTGGTCATTAATTTTATTAATGAACCTCCTAGGGGAGGTTAATAATAAAATTAACATGAGTGTATAACCATCGTTTTAATATTTTATCCATGATTCATAATCACCACTTAGGGGTGTGCAACCATAAATCATGCTAAAATACATTATCTTCTCAGAGATCCAATCTAGTACATGATAAAAATCCCTTCCTAGGGGTTGGGACCACCATGTTCTTCTTATGGACCAACGATAGAGGCCTTAGGTCCTCTCTTCGAAAACCTTCTCCCACTAAATCTTTTGAAATCAAGGTTTTATTTTAAAAGACATGCATAAACGACTTTAATATGAGCGGTACTCCCTATTCTATATGGCATGTTATCAACATACATAGCCAATCATATTATAATGCAAACAAGCAAAGAAATTAAGCAAAGCTACAAGCAAAATAATAATAAATAACTGTAATATTATGGTTCCACCATAGAGAATAGAAAATAAAGATTACAAGAGAATAATCAAAACATATTATCGATTCTTCATCCTTGAATTTTTAAGCTGTATCCTTCTTCATGTAATGCCTATCCGTAAGTGTTTGATCCTGTATGAATCGAACACTCTATATTTTCGGTCAAATCCATATTTAATGTTTCTTAGAATTGTCTCAAAAATAAAATTAAAACTGCACGAAAAACTGTACCTTGTTTGGAGAAAATTTCAGCTCTCTACCGGCAACCTGATCTAGGTGATCGGCCTGCCAGTCATGACCCATCGGCCTACCGATCTTCATAGATCGACCTGCTGATTCATGACTAATCAGCCTACCAAACCAAAAGTTTGGCCTACCTCCAGAGCCACCAGATTTTTGCCCTGTTGACGGCCTATCGAACCTTACATCCAACCTACTGATTTACGACCATCGACTTGCCGAACTGGAGAGTTCAGCTTGCCGACCGAGCAAAAATCACCCTTTCTAGAAAATATAATTTTTAATGCAATTCATCAATTTTATTTTCAACAATTCAAAAACATAAAATTAGAGACTCAAGAAATACCTGGGAATGCCATCATACATCTTCTAGATCCGTCTTCTCCGAACGATTATTTAATTACAAAATTCTTACGAATTTAAAATTAAATAATAATTCCTAAAAGGAGATGATAATCCACCATCTAATTACATGAAAAACCTAGATACACATTCTACCCTCTAAGGAACCATAATCGGTATAAATTAATTAATTAATAAATAATTAAATAATAATTTATACATATAGCATGATCACAAACTCATAAATTTATGTAAAACCATGGCTCTGATATCGATTGTTGGAAAAATATTACGCAGTGAAATTTTAAAAATTTTATATCAGAGTATTTTTTAAAACACAAGTTTGACATACTATATGTATAAATTAATCGGATCTTACTAACCTTTAAATGCCAAAGAACTCTCATAATCCGTTAAGAGAAGTAACGTTCTAGAAGAGCCTCAATCAACTGGTCTTCTTTGCTACTTTCTATCCAAGATCGGAGTGAGTGTAGCTCACATGTACAGCACTTCCTCAAGGTGATTCTCCTTCCAACCAATTGATCTAAATAACTCATGAGACCCGCTCTCTATTTATAGAGGTTGGGTCTAGGGTCATTTCTTATCAGATAAGGTCTCAAAAATTCAAATCAGAATCAAATTTGGCTCAATATCTAATGAAATACACGTAAAAATGCGTGATTTTTTATTCGTGCATAGGCAAGCCGATCTGCCTAACTGGCAGGCCGAACTTGCCACATTGGTAGGTCGAACTTGAGGATTGGCATGCCGAACTGCCGAAAAAAAATCTTAATGAATCTTTTATTTTCCACCTAAGATTCTACAAGATAAAGCCCCAGTTTTAATTCAAATAACCCAATAGAGAAGTTATCTAATTATAATAACTTTATCTAGATAATCTCTAGGAAAATAAATAGATTCCTAATAATTCTACAAGTTTATCTTGATATAATTTATTCAAAAATTAAATCAACTGATAAACAGACAAGAATTATCCGATCTTAATAATTCAACAAGTTTAATCTTGAATCAATTTTGTCACAAAATTAATTCAACCGATAAACAGACATGAATTACTTGATTCTTTCAAATTTCAACCAATCTAATAAATCTGACATAAGTCACCAATAATTGAAAAAATACGCCGTATCATTACAGGAGTTTATGAGCTAGCAAAGGGGACCAAATGGACCTAAATAGTTTAAGCTCCTGATAATTATGAAACCCAATATCCTAGATACACATTTTATAATTATCAACTCCAACGCTACTCCTTTAAAAGCTTGGAGCTGCACTCTCGCACTCTATAGAATTATAAAGCCCATATAGTTAAGTCCCCATGACATATCATAGCGTACCGTATCCCTATAGGATTATCCATAATCAGCTTTAGGACAAGTTTTGTTTTACCTTCTCGATTATTTTTATCTTACGTTTCATTATCTCACCATCGAAAAACTTACCATCTAAAGACGGTATACCATTTGGTTGCACCTATGTATCCAAATGGTTGAGCGCTCCAGTTTTCTAATTATAGAATAACGCATATAGGAGGATATCACTACTCCTAAAGAGGAGCTATGGATTCCATATCTATGAATAATAGGTCTACGCTATCAAGAGTCATGCCTCCAACGTACTGGCATGTATACCACTATTAAAATGTAGATGTCACCCTTTGGTACATCAAAAGACACAAGTCAAGACAATGGGCCCACTATTCATCTCTGGATTAAGATACAATACAAATGATTGTCTAAAGTGAATCGATTTGCCAAGACAAAATTATTAATCCAAATCAATTCACTTTATGTCTTGATCCAACACATCGTCACCTATGACAACGTGCCAATGTTTCTATTCACGGATTCCACCTTCGATGGTCAAGAGAAACCATCTCCTAATATGGATATAGACAACATAACAATCTTTACATGAATAAAGCGCCCAACTTTTTTCCCTTGATTACGGATCTTATGATTTAGACCGTCACCTTAAGAATAGTGCATTCTGCACAATCAGTCCATCATATGCCCAATTCTTAAAGGTTTAGACCAACAGTCTTAGACTATTGTTTGCTTATCATATATTCAACAAATATGAATGTAAAGAGGACAAGATTTGGTATATAATAAATAAATTCTTTATTGATAAAAATGTCTCCAAAAACTTATTATATTTTTTCTCCTTAGGGCATACATGTCTAACACTCTCTTCCTTTCACACCCCCTCTCTCTTTGCCTCTCTTTCTCTCTCTTCTCCTCATAAATTTTTGATTCAAAATGAAGCCCAAGCTTTAGTTTTTAGTAGATTGGAAGCTCAGGAACACATTTGAAGGACCAATAAACTTGATTCAAAGATTAAATCAAGGTTAGTTTTAAAAATCTCAAATTTTCAATTTTCACTGTATTTTGAAATCCAAGCTTTCTTCAGCTTAGAAAACATTTAATCTAAGTTAGTGAAACTTAAAACATTTAGAATCTAAGCTTCGTTTTACTAGAAAAGGATTTAAGTAAAGGTTTTCTATTTTTCTTCTTTTTTCTCCATTTTTAGGTTTATTCAAAAATCTTTCTGTAAATCTTATTTAAATGTGTTAAAAAGTAATCCATTATGTTTTTCTATCCATTATGATGATTATGTATTCCTGGGATTTAAGAAAATAGGTTGAAAATGAGGATTTGAGCTTAGGGAGGCCGAAACCTATGCCTGAAAAATTTTAGAATTTTTTTAGTTCAACAGGCCAAACTTCATGTTCAGTAGGTTGGATTCATGAATCCGGCAAGCCGAACCTGGAAAAGTTTAGTCGACTGGACCCAGATGGTTGGTCAGCCGAACTACACAGTTTGGCAGGCCAGACCAGGGAGATCGGCAGGCTGAATGGGCATAGTAAAAATGTATCATTTTTCATCCGTTTTCATTGTTTTGAATACTGGTTGAGATTCTAATATTACAATATGATTTTATAAACACAAATGGCATACTAGGACACCATGAGATAGTTTAGTAACATAGAATATCTTAAGCTAGATACTGATAGGCATAATTCATATATTTAAGGTTGCTCGTGGTTCCATGAAGCTAAAGTATAGCGGATCGGGACTACAATGTTGGATATCAGCATGAGTATTAAGGTAGGACTTCTACCCCTTCTTCTTGGTGGCCAAGTTTTTAAATGATTTTGGCCTTAAAACAATTTCCTTCAAAATATTTTCAATGAATGATTGAAAAGTTATTTTACGAGTTGGTTTTATAAACAAATAGAATGAAGTGATTTCATAATGAACCACATAATAAATGTAAATGAACACACTCGGTAAATGGGTTTTAAATAATAATAGAAATGCATGGATGGGCATGATGCCATATTAGAGATCGGGTCGTGTAGCCAGCAACCTTGAGGGTAGTTTTCGAAACCCAGTTAGGCCACTACAATGGTAATAATCATGGTTTGCCCAAGAAAGATAAAAAGGTACTTTCTAGACGAACTATTTTAATAAGACTTGTTTAAATGAATTTAGTTATTTAACTCTGTTTTCTAAATATTTCTTGAAAGATAAACTTTATATTTAAATTATTTTTTTGTTTTTAAAACATAGTCCTACTGAGCCTTTCACTCACATTTGATTTGTTTTTAAATCTTTCGCCCTTGGTTTAATACAATTTGGGGCTGACAAAGGGTCCGTAAATCAGATTTGCAACCAGATGAAGACCTAGATGGGTTGTTGTACAAATTAATCAAGGCATGTATTATTTTAACTTCTCACTCTATTTTGGATTGTGATTGTAATTTAAATATTGTCGATACTATGTGTGTGCACAAGTTGTGAGTCAGTGGAACCTAACGCGTATTTTCTCTTTCTTTATTATTTTATTTCATTTTGTTTTATCTTCTTTGTTTAATTATTATAAATTTTTGTTTAAAAAGGGTTTTAAATTATCACTTATTTCTTAATTAACCAAATTCTTTAACTTGTGTTTTAATTATAATTTTACTTAATTAACTTAATTAAACCATCACGTCACCTCTTGTACTCCGAGGCATGACATATAGATGTTTCAAGAAAAAGTCACACGTATTTCTTATGTTGGTATGGTCACGTAAGTGACGAGCACTTGTATTTGCAGTGCACAATTGCACAAAGTCAGTTGTAAAGAAATTAGTCGTTTTTGGGTTTTGGAATAAATTGGTAGAACTTAACAAGATGTGCAAAAGCATGAGCAATGATTCTGAAAAAAAAAAAAAAAAAGGCCTAACACAATTTATATTTGAAAGTATTTATTAAAAGTTAATATTGTTATTTGATAACTAAAAACATAATAACAAAAGATACATGAGAAGATTATTATAACACATAATCTTCTGCATGTCCTTTTTTGTTATTAGAATTTAAAGTGAAGTAGTTGGAGGCTACATAGTCTCAAGTGTGGATCCTTAGAACAGTCTCGAACTGAGCTCTTTTTTTTACTTCTAAGTCGTGCCTGTCTTGTTAAACTTTAATTATAATTTCCCCAGACATCTTAGGACTAGATTTCAAAAAAATCAATCAAGGGAAATTAGAGAATTAAAAAATCTTAATGAAAAAAATTTAAAAATATATCAACTATTTTAGAAAGGGGAGAAAGAGAAAATACTAGAAAACAAGAAATATTCAAAAGATTAAGTATATCACGTCATTTTGCTTACAAACATTTGATTGGCTTATTTATGTTTTTTTTAAAGGAAAAATGCATAATCTTTATTAATTAGTCAAATCGGCTAGGATAACATCTGACAAAAACAAAGGCACCATGTTAGTGCCAATAAGCTCCCTGTTAGAGGAGAATACATAATTAGCAAGCTGGTGGGGGTTGCTTTGTTACCCGAGCTACTAACATGGCAGCAAATAGCACAAATACCACTAAACAAAAGATTCTTAGTATCATTTATAATCAAAGCCATCTTCACCAAAGATAGGTTATCCCCACCTGTAGCGTTCGCCATATTGACAGCGTCAATCTCTAAGATATCTACATTCGGTCCACGAAAAGGAGCAAATACCTGCCCCTCTCTAGCACCTAAGAATTTCGCAATATGAGGGGAGTAGCAACCAGCAAATTAACTTCCTTGCTAAACAAGCTCGAACCAAACCTTGGTCATCTCAAACAATCACACCAATCCCAATTATAGCAGTTCCTTACCTAACAGTGGCATCAATATTCATTTTCAACTTTCTAGGAGGCGGGCGACTCCACCTGCAAATTCTTGTCGTAAGTGCTGGGATGTTATTTTTCACCAAAGCACAAGACTGGAATTCACCCAAAAGTTTGCTAGTTGTCTCAAGAACCTCCTCAGAATCTCGTCTCTTTCTCTTATGCACTAGTAAATTATGGGACCTCCATAACATCCATGCTACCATACAAAAATTTCCACATCACCCTTACAGAGAGTAAGAGCAATAAAAGAACAGACCCCATCAAAAGAAATAGCTTTCATTTTATCTAATACCGGCCACAAAGCTGATAACATCCAAACTTCTTTAGCACATGGGCAAGACCAAAGTGCACGGTACACTATCTCAATCTCACATCACAGCCTGGGCATGCTTGAAGGCACTTAATTCCTCTCCAGATTAGCAAAGCAAGGAATAATGCCATGGAAAGCTCTTCAAAAGAAAACTTTAACCTTCTCTGGGAACTATAAACTCCAAAGAAGCCCCCACCACTTCTTATCCACATGAGGGATGAGATGGATTCCTTAATGTCCAATCAGATGTGGCAATTGGTAGAGCTACTACAAGGCAAAAAGGCCTTGCATAATAAATGGGTATACCAAATAAAAGATGAAAGTGATGGTAGCAAATGGTACAAGGTAAGGTTGGTAGTAAAAGGTTTTCAGTAGAAAGAGGGCATCGACTTCAATGAGATTTTTTCTCTGGTGGTGAAATTAACCACAATCAAGATGGTACTTACGTTAGTGGCAAATGAAGACTTGTTTTTGGAATAGTTGGATGTTAAGAAAGCTTTTCTCCATGGTGATTTGGAGGGGGAGATCTACATGAAGCAGTCACAAGGTTTCGAAGTACCGAGTAAGGAGAACTTGGTATGCAAACTTTAGAAGAGCTTGTATGGCCTCAAACAAGCTCCCAGGCAGTGGTACAAGAAGTTTGATGCTTTTATGTGTAGCAATGGTTTCTTGAGATGTTAGGGAGATCACAATTGTTATGTAAAAAATTTTGGTGACTCCTATATTATATTGTTGCTATATGTTGATGACATGCTAATAGCAGGAGGTTGCAAACAAAAGATTGATAAGCTAAAGAAGGAGCTATCTAAGAAGTTTGCAATGAATGATTTGGGTGCTGCAAAACAATCCTTGGGATGAGAATAACAAGGAACAATAATGGTCTGAAACTGTCACAGGAAGAATATGTTGAAAAGGTGCTTAGTAGATTCAACATGAGTAATGCAAAACCTGTGAGTACTCCTTTGGCTAGTCACTTCAAGTTATCAAAGGAGCAATCACAAATTACAGAGCAAGAGCGAGACCACATGGCCAAGGTGCCTTATGCTTCAGCAATAGGTAGTCTTATGTATGCCATGATTTGTACCAGTCCGAACATTGCACATGCAGTAGGAGTTGTGAGTAGGTACATGAGCAATCCAGGCAAGCAGCTTTAGAAGATATTGAAGTGGATTCTCAAATATCTAAGAGGTATTGTACGTTTAGCACTATGTTTCAAGAAGTCAGACTTGGGACTACAGAGCTATGTAGATGCTAATACGGCTGGAGACATTGATGGCAGAAAGAATACCACCGGTTATGTCAACATTTTGGGTGGCATAGTAGTTAGTTAGGTCTCAAAGCTACAAAAGATAGTTGCACTCTTTACAACAAAAGTAGAGTATGTGGCAATGACAGAAGCGAGCAAGAAGATGATTTGGTTGTAGTCATTTCTAGAAGAACTAAGTCACAAGCAGAAAAAGATTGCGTTACACAGTGACAATCAGAGCACCATTCACTTGGTAAAAAATCTCACATTTCATGCTAGGACGAAGCATATACAACTGTGATATCACTTCATTAGGTCAGCTTTGGAGGATGGAGTGTTAAAACTTGAGAAGATTCTTGGGAGTCAAAATCTAGCAGATATGCTCCCCAAGACGATTTTGATCGAGAAACTGAAGTTGTGCACAACTTCGATTGGACTTCTCCATGAGGTGTTTGAAGTTGTTGTCACTGCAGTGGAGACATAGTGATTGATTAGTCTCCAAGTGGGAGATTGTTGTAGGTGTGGAGCCAAATCAAGTCAATAACCCAACAAAAGGAAGAAAAAGTAGAGGAAAGGCAGATTCTGGGAGCCGTAGTACCAAGGTTGGGTGCTGCAACACCCGTGGGTAGCAAAGCAGCACTACGGCATTAGTAGGAGAGTGCCACGGTACCAAAGCGCTGTGTTGCGTGATATTCAGTGCAAAAAGTTGTGTTTTAAAGGCCTAAAAATGAGAAACTGCTAGGGTTCCTTATTAATTGCTATTTTTCTCTTTTTTGGGGTATAAATAGACATAAGGTGGTTAGGGTTGAGAGAGTGTGGCATTATTTTGTATGAGGCATTATTTTGTGAGGTTGATAGCTCCATTGTTAAGAGAGAAGAATTTTCACAGAGGGTGCTAGGTAGAAGAGAGATTTGAGAAACACTATTTGAGAATGTGTGATAAATTTACTTTGATTCTTTACCGACCAATAATGTGGGACCATTAATAGGGTTAAAGCTAAATCTTTTGAAGTTTAGATACAAGCATGGTACTCTTTCTAATACTATGTTATCTTCTTTATCATAGTAGAATCTGCAGTGGACACTGCAGAAACATGATGTAGTCTCAAATTTGGGTAAACTTGTATAAAAATTGGGTGTCTGTCTTTTCTTCTTTTCTCCTATTTCTTTTCTGCAATTACTCGTTCTTGTGATCCTTAGAATTAAGAGATGCCTAATGCCCTAACAGTAGGCCTAAGTACTTATTATGAGATTGAGCACGAGACACCAATCCGAGTCTATTGTGAATCTCCATTTGTAAATCCGTGTCAACATTCAGGCTAAAAGTAATTTGGAACTTGTCAAAGTTAATTACTTGCTCTGAGGCCGCCGCATAATTTCGAAGGATAGATAAGATCATATCACACTTCTAAAGAGTAGCCTTACCAAACAAAATGGAGTTGTCGGCAAAAAGAAGATAACTTACTCTCGGAGCTTGTCTTGCAACCATCATACCTTTAAAAACACCATCAACCTCTACTTTATGAAGAACGACTGTCAAACCCTCTACACATAGGAGAAACAGATATGGAGAAATCAGATACCCTTGCCTTAAATCTCTACTAGGTCTAACATTCCCTATCATGCCTTTGCTGACTACAAAAAACAACCTGGAAGTGATAGTACAATTCATAACCCGAGCAATCCATCTGTTACTAGAAGTAATCTTCCTCATCACCTTCTCTAGAAATGACCATTTGACTCGGTCATAAGCTTTGCTCAAATCTTGCTTGAGACCGATAAAACCTTCCTTAACTCTCATCTTCCTACGAATCGAATGAAGGGCCTCAAACACCACAAAATTATTGTCAGTGATCATTCTCCTCTCTACAAACGCACTCAGTTTTTTAGTAATTCACTTTCTCTTTTCCTGATGTGTAATTAATTGTTGGAACAAATTTACCATAATTGCTCCTCCCTAAATTACTTGTATTAATTATTTAACTTTAAATAATTTTATTTTCAATTTTAAAATATTATTTTATGCATCATGTTTACTCAATACTTGCTATTCCCTCCATCACATGCTTTTCCGTTGTAGATAAATACGTTATACATTGCAAATGCATATGCCATTTATAAGGAATTGTGGATGAGCCCTTGAAGCATCTTATGTCAATAGAAGCACCCTTTCATGAATTCTTGTTTAACTATGTCACTTGTATTAAAATACCTCCAAATTTTAAAATGTATGTATTACACCCATGAACTATAACACTTTTCTATATTCACCTTTAGAGCTATCACTTTGAGCGGCTCGGCCCATATGTACCAAAGAAGCCTGGACTGCCCGAATTTTTATAAGGGAATACAATTTTTTTAAAATTTTCCAACCTGATCTAGTTATAGTTTGGACCTAAATCTTTAGCCCATCCCAGCCCAAGGATTGGGCCAGGCCGAGCCAAGCTCAAGCCGAAAGAGACATGCCACAGGCCGGGCCAAAATTTGACATCTCTTTTCACTCTTGAAGTTTAAAACATGCTGTTTTCTTAACAAAATAATACTTAATGCTGCTTAACGCGCTCTTTAAAATGATAAATTCAGTAGTTTATTCAAAACTGTTAAAGAACCAATTTAAAGTAGATTGTTCCCCATTTTTCCTCCCTTTTTTTCTCGCTTTTGAGTTGGTATTCTAAAGATATAAAATATACGATAGTTTAGTGCCCAACTAATTCATTTAATTAAGTGAAAATGACATTTATGGTAATCCCTAAGTATCATATCTAATCCTAAATCAAATAAAAATTCAAGAATTCCATCCAAAAGCAACATGTTTCAAAGTTCGCGGTGAATCTAGGGAAATATTATAGTTCAAGTTGCATGATATGTATGTTTCAACATTTGGAGAATATATTAACATAAGTGACATAGTTCAGGAGGAATTTATAAAATTTACCCAATGTTTAATTTCTATTGGACGGATATAATATATAAATAAAATGACATGATACACTCAGTCAACCAAATAATTCCTCCAAGCAGGAAGTAAAAGCATACAGCCAAGTTATTGAATATATATACACACACATTTACAAGGTAAATTAGAGGAAATATCGTAATAATAAACATTTGTGTATAAGATTATGAAAAGCATTTAAGCAAGCAAAGAACAAGTTAAAGAAAAAAAGAAGAAGGGCCAATCCCAAATTGTGTTATAGAAAGTCTTTATATATATGTGTGTGTATATATATATTATTGTTATAGACTAGTCATTTTAAATGTAGTCAATCAATAAGCAGACTAATGACCCAAAAAAAAAAGGGGAAAAAAAACAGACTTTACATTGAACCGCCGAATTAGTTAAAAAGAGTATAGAACAATTAAGCACTCCTGGGAAAACTTAGCTATACAGGTATAATATTGCCAATTCGCTTTTTATTTATTATTTTATTTTTTTATTTTTATTTTTTTAACACTTTACTCAAATTTTCCTTCTCGTCGTTCATCTTCTTATACTAGTCTTTATTTTGTTGCATATAGTCAATCAATTGAAGGGAGATTGACCACAGAAAAAAAAAAAAAAAAACAAAGACTTTTCACTAACGGTCAAAATAAGTCATTTGCATATTAATATAGTTTTTGTAATGTCTTCGCTTAATAGTTAATATGGAGGAATTGGGTCAGTTTTCGCTCAATAGTTAATATGGAGGAATTGGGTCAATTTCAATATTTTTTCAAGTAAAATATTTATTAGTAGAAAATGAAAAAGTGCTTATGAATCTAGTCACTAAAAATGACAGAAAATGAAAAGAATAAAGCATGAGCCTAACAAACGTGATAAAAGATTAATATTTTTAAGAATTTGAATCCTCTGGTAATGTGACTGATTGTCAAGATAATGCCATCTATATGAAAATAATTTTAGGAAAAGAAATATTTGTTCGTCGTCATCTCCAAGCAAAAGATTCACACACATTCCGTACTTATATTTAGAGCATGTGCACGTGTCGTTATTCCTTCAGATGATTGTTTTCATTAGTTTTCGCCATATATGAATTTTAATGAGACATCGTCCACTTATTTTGATTGAGAGAATAAATCTTTGCTTTCAGGAACGTCGAGCTGTTTTGCTTTATGATGATGATAGTAATAATAATAATATTGTTGTTGTTATGATGTCCATTTGGCAAGTATTTCGTAAGTCTTTTTTTAGCTTGTTTAATTTGTGTTGCCTGTCGGACTGCAGTCTACCCTTTTTAGTTCTTTAATGTCTCTGTTTCTTTCGCATCTTAAAAATACATGTGGTAAAAAAATAATATATTAAGATGATTTTTATAGTTTTATTAATCTTTTAATGTTTCTACCGATATCTATCAATATGTCTTTTTTCCCCTAAAATTTGTTTAAAAATTGTAGATTACCCATATCAAGATCACTTATTAATGTGTTATCAGGTTGACTTCATTTCCTTATTTTGATCTTTGTCCTGTATTCCAATCTATAAATATAACATTCTGCCCTTAGCCAGCTCCACCAAAACTGCTACGAGCTCTCTACATTCCTAAACCTCCATAATATTTGTTTGCAAGGTTATATATCATACGCACACTAACATTTGCATACAAAATTTGGTGCCCCCAAGAACAAGAAACGACAACCCTGACAGAACCCAAAAAATGGTTGCACAGTCTACCGTCAATGGTGCAAGTAGCTACCCCATCAAAACGGTTGTCGTTTTGGTGCAAGAGAACCGCTCCTTTCACCACATGCTGGGGTGGATGAAGGATCTCAAACCGGAGATAGACGGTGTGATGGGGAACGAATCCAACCCGATATCAACATCCGATCCAAAATCCAAGCGGATCGTCTTCAGCAACCACTCGGCCTACGTTGATCCGGACCCCGACCACTCAATCCAAGGCATCTACGAGCAGATCTTTGGCAAGCCGTGGACCGAGGACCCCGATGCAAAAACCCTAGCTCCGACAATGGAGGGTTTTACACAGAATGCCGAGAGGACACAGCCAGGCATGGCGGAGAACGTCATAAATGGGTTCAGGCCAGAGGCAGTGCCTGTGTATCGTGTGCTCATATCAGAGTTTGCAGTGTGCGACCGTTGGTTCGCATCAATTCCAGCGGCCATGCAGCCCAATAGGCTGTACATGCACTCAGCAACGTCCCGTGGTTTGACAAGCAATGACATAAAGCAGCTGATTAAAGGGTTTCCTCAAAGGACCATATTTGAGTCGTTGGATGAAGGTGGTTTCTCTTTTTGGATTTACTATCAGCAATTTCCGTCTACTATCTTTTACAGGTAATTCATTAAACTAACTAAATTAAATAGCTACAAATATGAATATAGCCTAATTTTTTTTCTCATCCCTGCTAGCCATGTAGAGGATTCAAAGGGGGAAAAAAAACAATCATAATGATTAGTTATTTTTTATTTTTTTAACTTGCGTCTTAAAAGCCGGGCTCTCAATACATTAAAAGTAATTCAAACACTTGCCAAACGCCAATTGAGCTAGATCAAAGGTCACTTGATTTGTATACACGAACATATATTGTAGATTAGAGAGTGAGAGAGATTAAAAAATCTAGTAATTATATGTATTTTCTGTTGCAGACACTGGATAAGAGACTCAACGATCTAGCAATAAAACCGTTTACAATGCTTGTATTTTTTAAATAGTTTTCCTAGAGTGCCAAAGAAATGTTTTGCTTTTTGAGAACCCAAAATAAAAATTGTATCATTTTATTATTTTCTAGGTTTATTATTTTAATTTTCACTATAAAAAACTAGACTTTTAGTCATAATATTTTTTATGCACAACAAAATTCAATTAAAATTATGACTAAATGCACATTAATTATAGAAAGTTATAATTAAAAGTTTTACTTAAAACTATTATGACTAGAAGTCTAATTTTTTGTAAGTTAAAATCATCCCAAATGATACTCACTACATATAATATACATAAACAACCAACCACAAATTTATATGTTAGTTTTGTGACTCATTAGTTCTGACAAAAGATGCTAAAATACTCTTTCATGTGAATCATATGATTAATTACAAATCTAATGGTTTATTAAATGTGACATTAAAAATTAACCTATCTAATCAAAACAGTCAATTAATATTCATTTATACAATCAAATACATTCAAATATTATAAATAGGAACACAAGTAGACAAAAGATCTATTTGTCTAAGTGCAGTATAATTTTTCCTTTGAAAAAACATATATTATTTTGTATTCTAACAATAAGAACAAGGATTATGATCCTATTTGTGTTCTGAAATCTTATCACAATTTACATTGGTAGGAATCTTAGACTAAAATACATAAAAAAGTTTCATCAATTTGATCTCCACTTCAAGAAGCATTGCAAAATGGGAAAGCTACCAAACTAC
>CAMOHE010043118.1:0-35303 GCA_946598075.1 Artocarpus hirsutus
ATCTGCAGGGTCATCATAGGGAGAGTACTCTTGCCACCAAACTGAGCCTCCTCCATCTATGATTCCACTTCCTTGAACTGTAATTCCTCTTAGCTTTGTGAATTCCAGCCATTGTAATGGACCTTTGCCCCATGCTTTTGGGTCTGTTGGAGCCATTATTGTCCCATCCACCTGAGGTAAAGAAAAAAAATTCTAACGAATTACTACTTGATATGAAGTTAGAGACATGTAAAAAAAGATGAAGAATTTTAGCTTTTCTAAATTGGGATTTTTTTTCATCTAAATTAAAGCACAATGTAACTCTTTTTTAAGAAATGAATTAAAATCTATCTTTGTTTAAGCAACAAACACTCCAATTATGGAGTTTTTTTAAACATAATAATATCATAATCTGTTTAAAATTTTAAATACGTATAAACTTATTATTCTAAAAAATAAGTTAAAACTAAAAATATTATTATTAAGGTCATTAATGTCTTTATATATATATATATTTAGACACATGTATAAACTTATTATTCTAAAAAATAAGTTAAAACTAAAAATATCATTATTAAGGTCATTAATGTCTTTATATATATATATATATATATATATATATATATATATATATTCAGACACATAAAGAATATCAATAAATTGACTCTATAAATAATAAAAGAAAAAATTACAATACGTGTTAAGATTATTATTATGAAATTAAAATCTAACACAATGTTTAAAATATATTAAAAATGTCTTTAATGACATAGTAATTATCTTAATGATATTACATATTGTATTATATAATTATATATAAATAATTTTAGTGATATTATTATGAAACATTTATAAAATTTTTATAAATTAAAATTATATTTTAATTCAATAAATATAATTGAATCAATTGTCTTATTAACTCTAGATAAAAAAGCCACCCGTCTCGTTAATCCTTTTCATTTTTGTAATAAGTTACCTGAAAAACGATGTCGGCTTCACAATATGGGCCAGAAAATGAGATGGGCCCAACAACAAATGTGTATCGAGCAGGAACGATGATCCTTGATGCCTGGACCTTGCAAGCAGCTGCCCACGCAGCTTGGAACGCCTGCGTAACATGACGCCATAGACAACGAACTTTTCGTTAAAGTACTACAAATAAATTTAAGATTCGTTTTCATAAGTACCATAAAAGACGCAATTTGGGGTTCGCGCTTTAATAATACCAGTTGCTGTTATTGGTGCTTAGATTTGCACAGGACTGGACACAATTATTGTTGGAATCTTGACCCCAACTGCCATAACGAGAATCACTTTTCACGGGGTGGGCCCCCCTTGTCTCCTCTATCTTTTGTTTATTAAATTTTGGATTGATAATGACATTTTTTAACTTACGTAACATCAAACATTTTTATGTTTCACTGAAAATTATTTTTTTCCCTTTAAAATTATGTTTTTTTTTTTTAATATTGATATTCGATTTTCACTCACTAGAAAAATGTTGAAAAGTAAGTCCATAAAGATTGTGCTTCAAATAAAATGTAGCTTAAGTTAGGAGCCTCTTTCCCTACTAAATCCCCAAAAATTGTGCTCTTATAAAATACAAATTAACCATAATAACGCCAAAAATAACTATAAAGTTGCAATGAGAAGATTTTATGAATTTTGCAAAAGTGGTCACATGAATTATCTTTCTTTTTTTTTTAAAAAAAAAGAAAAGTTTTCTCAGCCAATCGTGTCCATGTGTCAAAGAAGAAAAACACGTGGGAACTGATTTCTCTGTTGGCAGAGAAATGATCAAAACAAGTTTTTCTGTTTTCCTTGAAATCCATGGGGCAGAGTTTTACTTAACCCAAAACCAAACTCACTTTTCAGACTCTTCCAAGTTGCATGACTTGTCAATTATGTTAAGGCGTCGTAACACATTGTAATCCTTTTCAATTCCATGAAAATCATGAGATAACAAATTCCTAAAAACTTCTCCAAAATCCAACATTAAAAAAAAAAAATGAATTTCAAAAAGCAGAGAACTCCACAAACAAACCTTAGTGTCATCCGTACTGCCATCACCCTTGGCACCAAAATCTAGCACGTCAAAGGAGACAGAGTGCACCCCATTGTTGTAACCTTTACTCTTCGGCGGTGGCGGCGTGGAGCTAGATGGGGCGCCGTCCCCGGGCGCCACTGTCGGGGGCGGAGGCAGCGGAGCCGCCTTGTCATGAGGCGGAGAATATTTCGGTTTTGATCCGCTTCCTTTCTGGTGGTGACTGCTGTGGCTTTTGCTTTTCTTCTTGTACAAAGAGGAAGAAGATGTTCCTCTGCTGTGATGCCTCCAATGTCTTCCTCTTCTAGCAATGCAGGCTTCGAAATTCGACGACCATACGAGAATGGCAATGAGAAGCGTTAGTGTTAGGCTTTTGAAACTAAAACCACTCATTTTTAATGCAATGTGGAAGATAGACAGTTAGGGAGAGAGAGAGAAAGAGATGGTTTGTGTTTTATGGTTTAGACAGGGAAAACAAGTTAAAGGGTTGTGCTTAAATAGGGAGAGAACTCCAAAGCATTTGCTAAGACTGTGCAGACATATGGAAATGGACACAATTGTAATAAAGCTGATTTTTTTTTAATTTTACCTTTTTTTGGTATATTTAATTCTGTTTTTCTTCTACAGCTTGTCTCCGTTATTTATTATGTGGTTTCCTTTTTTGTGAATTTTGGTGGGGATTTTGTTTACCCTCATCACCACCATCGTTCAAGGACCCATTTTCTGTTTGCCACGTGTCAATATAATGTTGCGTTTGATTCATTCATATTTTGCTATGGCAAATACGTATAATGTCATTGATCAATTGTTTATGTATGCCAAGCTTAATTGGTCTTGCTAGTAGGGGACTAATGCCAAACCCAAAAGAACAAAATTAAAAAAAAAATTAAAAATAATATCTAATACATGATGAAATAATTTTCCCCTTTTCTCGTATAGAGTCGTTGTAGCCTTGACAAAAATGAGACAAAACCAAAAGAAATGAAAAATAAAAGCTGTTTTTCCCTACTCTTTGTAACACAATATTGCCGGTGTTATAGTTATAGCTTGTCTAGGTATATTGATGTTTTCCACAATGCTTCTTAGTATATATCTTATTTCTCTCTGTATTACATGTCAGTTTTTGATATATAATGCTTATTGTTGTACCTTTTTTAGTCAAAATCACTATTCAATATTCTCTAATGAGATTGAGGCAAAAAAAAAAGACACTCAAAAGAATAGAACATTCATATTTATCACTGTTATGGACGTATCATAAGATACAAAGATCTTTTGATGTGGTGATTAATATCACACTAGTAATAGAAGACATTTTATCTGCATTTTCTTGTCAAAATCCTCCATCTAAATGATGTTCTATCAACGGGGCATTTGGGAATGCAGTTAATAATTCTAACTAACTTTTGATTCAAATTCTATAGTTTTAACTGTATTTTCATATGATCGGTGTTTGAAAACACAGTTAATAATTTTAACTTTTGGTTCAAATTTTATAGCTTTAACTGCGTTTTCATACGCTTGGCTGTTGTGATGGTGGCCTATGAAATGCTTGCATAAGATATAGATATTAAAATAGAATTGTGGGATGTGAAAGCCGAAAAGGGACACGTGAATGGGTCTATAAGGTGTCAAAGTCCCGGCACTGATTGTAACAACACTTTATGGTCACATGCAACGTTCACGGACTATACTCTTTTCTAGCTCTTTGTCTTCTTGAGTAACCCTCTTTCTTTCGCTCTCATGGCTACAAATTCCTTTCAGCCTTCTCTTCTGCTCACTCCTGCTGAAATATGATGAGCTTTTCTTCTCTCTTTCCCTTGTCGACCCCCATAAATAAAAAATTCCCAGTAGGTTCCCAACGACTCTGGAGACTCTCAGAAAAAGGGCCTAAAGGGTAACCTGGGTAACCTGTAAAGTCCCGTATAAAATCTCACGTTGGAATGTTAGTTGTGAATGTAGAGAGCAAGAAAAAAAAAAAAAAAAAACCCTACTAGTAAAACACGATTTTAAACTGTCACATTACAACATAATTATTTCAGATTAAAGACAACTATACAAGTGAATTAATTTGAGGAAATTTGACGGTTTATAACTTTGCCAAATGTCAATTGATAAGAAATCTCCAAATTATTGAGATCGTTGTCTCCAAACGTTGTTGGTTTTGGTTTTTGGTTACAATTTTCAGAGAATAAGAATAATATGCATTTTCCATTTGAAGTTCATTTAAAGAAAAGAAACCAGCAACGCCCATAGTTTCTCTATCGCTCTTGGTTTTACTACACATGTATGATTCTGATATAATGACAAGCTAGTACAACTAGTACTGTTGTGCTAAATTGTACATCTTAAACCAATAATAATTTATGATCACAAATATTTGATAAAAACCAAAATTAAAAAAATTTACATGTGTTTTCTTCTGGTCACGTGCCTTATTAATCTCTGTGTGATGTACTAACGGTTTTAGACACTAATAATAAAGATTAACCCAGAGGGGAAAAAAAATATTAGGCTTTCTTTTGTTTAGACCTATTTAAAAATTTCAAATAACTAAATTAGTGTGCTAGTCTGCAATGTACGGTAAGAGTAAACTATAATAACAGAATCTGCTTTGAGAGCTGAGAAAATTGTTTTCAAAATAATTTTGTTCTCCATAAATATGGCACTTAATTAATAAATGACTCACTTTGATATTCCTTTCATGTACTAGAAGAACATGCTAGGCAATATCAAAGAGAAAAGAACTTGGAAAAGAGTAATGACACAAATGCCCTCCGGAATTCCGAGAAAATGATGGAAAGTAAAGCAAGGAATTTTTTTAAAGACGTATAAACATCAAGATTTTTTTTTTTCTGTTGCTTTTTGTTGAAGGAAATAATAATAATTTGCTGATCCTTGGGGAAGAGCTTTCTGAGACACATGATAAGGCCGTGAATAACATGATCTTTAGCTCCTTTTTTTTTTTTTTTTTTCTGTGGCCATGAATTATGTGCCTAGCTTAGCTATGCCCGTCCTTGGAAAGCAGAACAAACACCTCATCTTCATTGTACACCAAAGACACTGTCCAAAGTCTTTGACCTTATCTGTCTTATGTCCCTTTCCCTTTCTCACATTTCTCCTCTTTCTCCCTCTCTCTTCCAAACCCCAAGTACATGTTACTAATTTCTTCGGGGAAGTGAGAACCCCCAAAAAAAGTATTATATAACTAGATATATGGTAAGCATTATAAATATATTGGGTGTTTAGTGAATCGATTTGAACTAAAAAAATAAGTTTTAAGTTCATAAAGCTTTACGTTTTATATTGTAGCTATTTTTTGTTTTACATTGTACTTATTAAAAGTTTATATTATAAAATGGTTTGAACAGATGACATTCAACTAGTATGCCAAAAGCGCGGATAATAATATAACTAGTAGTTAAGCACAAGATTTGTACCCATTTTCTACCTAATTCTGGCTGCAAAGTATAGTTTAATATTACATATACATTTCTGTTGTGCACAACTTGGATCTATGTATCAGTATAGATAAAAACATGCTCATTATTTACACCTGTACTTGGCGACATATGTAGTCAGAAACGATATCTTATGTTTTGGTTAGATGTATTTGTTTTATTGCCTTGGTTTAAATGCAAGTATATTAATTGAGGGCAGTCCCACTTTGCCTGAACTTGTGTGGCGTTTTATGGATTTGTGACAACCTTGAATTTGAATATAAATATATAATATAAAGTAAAAGTTTTGAAAACAAGACCAAAGGGATTTGGAAAGTGGGTGTTTTTGAGTACGATGGAGCTTCTAAACCGGCCGTCTTTTTGTGGTTAAAAAAGCTCGTGAACTTTGTTTCCGCTCGTGAACTCCATTCCATGCATATAAATCATATATGAGCAGCAAGATTGCTTCTTCTCCATTATTAATTCAAGAAAATAACTCGGTCACAGCTGAGGTATGGAACTTCGTATATACCTAAGCACGGCAGAGCTAGAAAAATTAATCAAGAGAGGCTAATGAGATGGAGTAAATAAAAAGATTAAAATTTTAAAAGAGCAAAATATAATTTTTAAGGGGGCAAAAATATAATTTTTAAAAGTTTTAAGGGAGACTATCTATCTTTGTCTTTGGATGGCTCTGTTGGCACTTAAAAAGATCGACTATTAAAAATCAGTGATATTCGACACCACAAAATTATGAAAAAATAAAAAAGAGGGAGGGATTACATTTCCACAAATGATTAGTTAGAGATTAATAATGCACACTTGCTCCCCAAATACGTTAACAAATTATCTTTATCGAGAAAAATTGTAACGTACTCTGATATTCCATTTGATAAAAATGCCAAATTCTGAGATTAATACTGTAAAAGATTCCCATTTGCATGCACTAATTCTCAAGATTAAACTAAATAATTATCCTTTTTTTAAACATCTTTTCTTAGTTGTGGTGAGCATTAGACGATCAAAAAGTACTAATGTGTTGGATTCGCTGTCAACGACACGTTAAATCTTGAGAGTAAATTATATGTGTGAAAAAAGTGTGCATGATGTGATTCACGATATATATTTTTTTAATGCAAATTAATTGTCTCAAAGTTCTTATCTTTAAAGAAATCTTCTTTATGCCATTTTCAGATGAAAAAGGAGGACTTTTCAACAACCTAAATAATGTGTTAGTTGGCAGCTGCTTGTATTCGAATCTTGTTTATTTATTTCTACTGGCCTTTTCCTTTTTATTATTATTTTTAATACGCCAAAACAAGGGTTATTTGAGAAATACAATTTCATGATATTGTTTTTTAATTATACTACTTTTATGAGAAAGTTTAAAACATTAATTTCTAATAATATAAAGATATTATTGTTCTTAAATATTTTAAGTTAGGGTTAGCTAAAAGCAAAGTAAAAAGGACGAGAAAAAATTGTAGGAGATAATAGTAGTAGTAAAAAAATTATATATTACCTAATTTACTTACCGGAAACTCAAAAAAAAAAAAAAACTTAAGCGAGCCAAATACTCAAAATCACTAACACTTATCAAATAATGCAAATTTTTAAAAAGCGAATTATGTCATAAGCTTTTAAGTTCCCTTTTCTTTTTATAAATAATTAGGTTGTAGATATTGCTAAGATCTTCTTCTTCTTCTACTTCTTCTTCTTCTTGGGTTTACCTTAATGCGGCTTTAACAGAAAGTAGTGAAAGTTAGAAGGGGAGCTAGTCTTCTCGAGTTAAAGATGAAAGTACTCTTTTACCATGATCAATTTCATAAAAAAAATGATCAAAGATCAACTTGTATTTGAGGTTTTCAATGTGAAAACGATCAAGAAAAGGAAGGAAACAAGGCCCACAAGAAGAGCTTCCACATGATCATGACCATCCAATTTCATATCGGTGGAAAATGTGCTATCATTAGGGTTTGTCCTCACGAGACAGCAACCACCCAATTCAAATTAACTTGTAAGCATAGGGAGGTCACGGATCATTCTAAAATTTGGAGCTGTGAAAAAGTTAAGAAGATTAATAATGTCCGTTAAAATTATGCCCACAATACAGATCTGATCTGAAGCTTCCCCTATTGGGTGGGAGATATATGGTGATTGTTGGTTGTTTTTCTTCAGAGCTGCTGCTGATGTTATGTTGGGGTGGTGTTGTGCATGTGAATTTTCAATTGGAAAGATAAAAAAAATAATAATAACAACTCTATTTGCCATTTAATAAAAGTCTGCTCTTGGTAGAATAGACTAATGCCTCTCAGGTAGACTCTTAAAACATATGATCATATGGTTAGTTAGATGATGTAGGTCTACGGTTAAAGTTCTTTATCATTTCATCTGTGGTACGATGTTATTGGAGGAAAGGGCCTCTTATATATTCAGCTGGACCAAAGACGTGAAGACACTATCGATTCTTTTTTTTATATTTTATTTACCAAAAAAATATTAAAAGAAAAAACATTTGTCAAAATATGTAAGATCCAATAAGCGACTCTTAAATGTTAAGAAGGACAAAAGTGCTTTTGTCCCCAGCTTGCTTGTTTGTACTTCATGACCCTCAATTGGTGGCCTACATTTCTCAAAAAATCACGGATCACTTTGAGCCTCTAAAGTTCTGCCTCATTCTGGTTATTTCTCTGAGGTCAAGGTCTCAGGCTACCTTTTAATTTTTCTCCATTTGCTTCTTCTTCCTCTTCTTGTTCATGATCTACCTTTGCCTATTAATATTTTAATCAATATGCAAGAGCTATGTACTTGTTCCAAATTATTGCACATTAAGATATATCTGCTGCAACATATGCATATAATTACCTATAATTACCTAATTTGACTTATAATAAGAAACTTGTGCTTTATTCTAAGCTATATCTCGATCCAATGACGAAAACATGACGTTTTCCCAAGCTGTTTCTAACTGTATAGCAATTAAAACATCATATAATAAACTATGACACTTTTCTTCTTTAAAAAAGATGAATTAGACCAATTTGGATTTTGTCATATAAAGAAATATGAGGCACACACATTGTTGTTTTGTAAGCATGTATTAAGTGGCATCCACTCGTGACTCTTTGCCTTTGTACTTCTTCAAGGCATATGTTGTTTTCTATGTTTTCATTATATATGTTACATATCTTTGAAATGTCAAGCCCTTGTCTATATTTTTTAGCCTCTACTATCTATATAAGCTATAATAATCATATGAGATATGTTGCATTAATTTTTTTTTTCCAGTGTCGAAAATCTGAATTTTATTAAGAATTATTATTTTGTATTTAATGCAGAATAGCCAGCTAAGACACCCTGTCCTCTGAAATGGGAGTTTCCTATTCATTGGTGTCTGCAAATTTCTGGGATGGACCTAAGTTTGGAGGGCCTCCAAATGAATGAATGAATAAATAAATAAAAATCAGATTAAAAACACACGCCACTAAAACTACAAAATGGCTATATACTTTTCTGTATTGGGCCTTTGGCATCCACATTTGGAATTTTCGTTTTTTGTCCTTCTCATTCTTCTTTATCCATTCTCATCTCAACTCTTTTGTAGATAGTGATGTAATGCCCCTTTTGGAGGGGAACATTTTGGACCCTCTTTCCATTGGATCCTTTTTTCCCCCATCTCAATTAATGGCAAATTAACAAGTGTCTAGTATCTCTTTCTTTTTATATATATATATATATATATATATATATATATATATATATATATATAATTGTTTTTAATCGTTACGATATCTAATAGTTACAATTCTAGTAATAGTAACAACAATTGATAAAATATCATGATAAGAATTCAACTTCATTATTTATCATTAATATTTTTTGCTCAATCAGTATTTCGTTACAACTGTTAGATTTATATCAACGGATAATTCTAATAGGACTTATTGGAAACATAACTGTTAAAACCATACTCATATATATATATATATGTATAAATAAACTAATGATTACTAATTGGAAATTCCATTGGCATTTCCAACAAAGTAATGGGTATACATGAGTACAATTAGAAGGGACAATTTCTTGGTTGTATCACAAGCTTCAAATTTACTAGCAAGCAAAAAACAAATTTGTAATCATTTTTCTTTTTTTTTTTTTTGCTTCCCAATGTAAATAGAGGAGAGCCACAAGCATACAACAACCAAATTCAATCCTCTTTCCAACATATAATTCCAATGGTCCACACCATGTTGTGTTGGCATGCAAAAGTCTATTAGCAAAAAAGACACGTTATATCTTTGTCACTTTTTGCAAATAAAAGTAGTCCAACAGAAACCTTTTATTTTATTTTCCATTCTGGTAAAGGCTTGTTTGTGGGGCTCTTCAGTATGAACTCTGATAAATACACTGATTCTTTATATACATACACACATACATACATGCATATATACATACAGTACAGCTTCTGAAAAGGTGGAGACCTGCTTGCTGCAAACAAAAGCAGATGGTTAAAATTGCTTTTGCTTTTGCTTTTGAATGTAAATTTTCATGAACAAGGATTTTGTTGACCGGACAGATATGTCATAGTGGTTCCAAGTTGTCCCTAGTTGCAAAAAATGTGTAAAATTGCCCCTTTTCTAATTCATTTATATTTCAATGAGAGGGAAAAGATTGCATATATATATATATATTGCCATATTTTCTCCTTTTTAAATCTATCGTTTTGAGCTATTGAATTGATGATTGTTGACTGACTATCAGAATTGTTAACTTGTTAGTGAAAAATTATGTTTATATATCCTAAATAGTTAGGATCAGCAGGGTGCCAAAAAAACCTAATAATATTAATAATTTTACGAGGGACAAATCGCATAATATATTGTATTAAGATGGGCAGGATAAGGAAATCGTACTATTTGATAAAAAGAAAATCCACTTATTATATATGGAAATCAACTTATTGGGCAGGGCTGGGAATTTTAAAATTTATTCTCTATTTATGCATCCAAAGTGTAATGATTTTAGTGTTTGATCTTGGCTTGAAGACAAAAAATTCATTTCTATTTGGGAAGTTGGGACTGAACTGAGAGAGTTTGTTTTGATATTCTCCAATCTCCATAAAGGGGGGTTCACTTTGGACCGTCCTTGATTGTATCAAAGTTGGGTCAACTGTGGAACAGAGACTCTTTAGCGACACCCTTTTTAGGGTCACCTAAAAAGTAGGTCATCTTGGCCCAAATTTTTCTCTATTAGTTGTAGTTGTCAAGTTTGACATGAAAATCCATCAACAAGCACCGAAAGAACCCCACAAAAGCCATTCTTATGACTTAATATATTCATCCATTTCATTAAAAATCAATATATTGTTGATACATTTGTTTCAAACTTTCTATAACTTAAACCCACCTCAATTTTCAGTGTATGAACTACTACAACCGTGATTTCCCATAAAAATTTTTCTTGGCCACCTCAAACCTCCTTAGAAACCTTTACTACAGAGCGCTCTACAGCTCAACTTACCCTATTTGGTATTCTATATGAATCAATTATTTATGTTTGTATATGCCCTATAAGGCAGCAAAGTGTCAAAGTTCAGTATGAATTATATCCAGTCTTTCAGGCTCAGCTTCATTGGTCTGATGAATTGTTATGTAGTTCTTGTCCTGGGCGCTGAGGCAGTCTGCCGAAGGATGAATAATTCCATAACCAAAGCCTTGAGCAGAGTTGCAATAGGTCTCCACAGTGCCATCTTTCTTCTCTAAGTCTATGTTGGTCAGGACTATGTTGCTGCATGGGACAGTGTCGCTGCAGGCAAACTTCATCGCCATTTCGCTCTTTGAAGTTCCACTTATATTCTTGTACATAATCTGAGTGATGTTCACCGCCGATGTCTGGCAAATCGAGAAGGTAAAAAACAGCTCAAATTCCAAACTTTTAAGGAGAATTTGACTGGGTGGTCTAGATAGCTCATTTCGTCACAAAACTTTGGTTCGGATTGGAAACTTTTTGCAAATGCTAAAGATATGGTAGAAAGGAAGTTGGAGGATACCTGGTTTTCGCAACTTTTTGAAGAATCACAGTAGAACTGATCAATGATAATGGGATAGTCTACGTCTTCCATCTTAACGTTTTGGAAACGTACACCTTGAACATAACCCGAGCCTCCCTGAAACAGAACATCCCAAGAAGGAAAAGGAGAGAATGTAAGCAAGATTTCATGTCTCTCACTAAGTCTAAGAACAATCACCACGTTAATATAAGAAAATTGTGTTCCAAGTAATAGTAGTAAGACCTGCCAAGTCTTGATCCTTAGGCCATTGGCAGTTTCTCTGATAACTGCTGTATCCAAGACCACTCGAGTAACTATGCCTACAGAATTGTCCTTCCCAAGACTTCCAATGCTAGGTCGTCGAATTGGAACCAAAAAATACAGTGAAAGTTAAAACTTCAGCTCCAAATGCGGAACTCAGCAACAATTTCTGGAGTATATGTTACCTTATTCCATGTCCTGGTCCACAATAAATTCCCTTCATCTTAATGTTGGAGCTAGCATTGACAATTGAGATACAATCATCCCCTAAAAATCATAAACACAATAAGCAATAAACTTAATGAGTCAGTATGCTGATTAAGGATATATGGACATGGTTGATAAACCTGTTCCAATTTTGGTATCTTGGAGAACCACATTAGTTGATTGAGTGATATGGATTCCATCTGTGTTGGGGCTGTCTCCAGGAGACGAGACTTTTACTCCAGTAACCCGAACGGAATCACATCGAGAAATCACAAAATTCATCTGTTGGCTGTTCTGGACAGTGAGACCTTTCACCTTTACAGATTTGCTTGAATCTATAGTAAATGCCTGCAATGAAAAAACCCAAACAAAACACTTCACTATCAACTTGTTTCATCTCTCAATCCACAAATGTAAACCGAGGCAAAGATGCTTACACTTGGCGCCCCTCTGCAAGGCTGTAGGACAAAAAGAAAGACAGCTAATGTTAATATTTGTTTGTTGATATTATGAATACAAAAGAATACATGAAATGCAAGCAAGTTCTTATTAGTTACATTTGTCTTGTTCTTCTTGCAGGATGCTGCCCACCATTTGCTGCCCGAGCCATCGATAACTCCACGCCCTTGGAATAAGACTCCCTCAAGCTTGGAGAAATCAAGCCATTGCCGAGCAAACTTTGGATTCCAGTTACTAGGCTCATCTGGTGCCATAATTGTTCCATCAATCTGACACATAAAGAAAAGGATCAAATTACCATAACCACAACCATGAGAAGAGGATGGTTTGCATAAAGACTTCATGGTTGTATTGTGAAATGTGTCTAATTTGTTTAAATGTTAATTTGGAAGTGAGATGTTGTGCATATTACCTGGATAGTTAACCTTCCCTCACATGGCCCTTGGAATTTCGTGGCATTGACTAGATAACTGCGACCTTGAGGAACTAGAAGAACTGCCTTTGGAGTGGAGCAGGCAGTATCCCATGCTTTTTGGAATGCCTGATAACAATCACATTATAGAAGAATAAAGGTAAATAATTGTGTAAACTTTTCCATTAAAAATAAAGGTAAACCATAGTGTCGTAACAGTTTTATACTAATAAAAAATTATTTTATAAGCAATGCAAGTTTTTGATTGTTTTCTTTTACATCATTGTCACGTCACGTTAGTGATTATCACAAGTAATTATTGTAATAAAACGAATTATTATGATTGCTGGTAATTATAATAAATACTAAAAAAATCTTACACGACAGTGACGCAAAAGCAAATAGTTTTCTTGAAATACCTTTTTTTTTGTGATATTTTAAAAAAATATATAGTAAACCCCTTTAGAGTTGGAAGGTTTGGACTTTTGGCTAAAGCATCAACTATTCTTGCATTATCAGTCATGTTTCACTATTAACCTAATAGCTTCATATTTTGTCAAATTTAGCTTTTAAAGATAGCCTTAATGTATTAGCGTTCAACAACTGAATCACATTCAAACAAAACACTATATCAACTATAAAGTAAGAAAGTAGTTCACCTGGGTATCATCAGAAACTCCATCTCCAGCAGCGCCAAAGCTGTCTACGTTCACAAGAATCTTGCCACCGCGTTCACTTTTCCAGGGCGGTATATCGAAGAAGTTGAAATCATCGTCATCTTCGTCTATGTCAAAGCCTTCTTCCGGGTCATCAAGCATGCCAATGTCGTCAAACACCATGTTTCCAGCAACTCCATAAGACGCTATCAACAAACCAAGAAATGAAAGCACGAACAATTTATCCATTTTTTTTAAAAACTTTTTTTGTCTGTTTCTGCAGGCTGTTTTGCTAGATTGATTGATTGATTTGTATAAAATCCAATGAAACAATGGGTTATAATTTATACATGCAGATTAGTTTTGGAAATGAAGGGGTTTGTGGACTATATGGCTTGGCTTGAAAGTAGATAAAGATGTTACATTTTTCAACATGCCCACACTTAAAGTTCAAGGAAAATATTTTTTAAGCTCGTTGCTTTACTCTTCAACCAGTGAAACAAAAGTGCACCAGCAATGGTGTTCATGGGTCCTGCATATGGTTCCCTAGAAGAAAAAAATGCAGGCTGCAACAGTTTCTAGATAATGTGTTTCACGTCTTGTAAAATCAAATACTGATGCAACATACAAAGATGCATACAAGAAAATAATAGTATAAAAATTGTTATCAACATCTGACAAAATAAAAAAAGTCACTTGGGTTAGTTAGACCAAAAAGTGGCAAAAGAAATGCAGATCATATTTTCCCTTCTTTTTTTTCAATGCATGCACGCCAAATTGTACACAAAAAACACAAACCCAAAAAAAATAAAAATAAAAAAGGACGAGAATTGTTTCTGAAGTAAAGCTATGAACAAGATGCTAACATTAACGGTAACCGCTGGTCTCAATGAAACTGTGGCCAATGTCTCTTGTCACCTTCCTTGCCATTGCAAGCTCCCTAATTTGCAATGAAGTTGAGAATTCCCCAATTTCGGAATAAAAATTTGAGACTTGTAAATAAATTGCAGGATTCTCCGGCTCAAGCTCCAACAAGACATTGGCTGCTCGTCTTCCTAGTATTTCATTCTTGTGCATCCTGCAACTACGCAGCAACGAGCTCCACATCATGGAGTCTCCTCTTCCCGGTGCCTGCTGAATTAACTCTTTGGCTTCTTCTAACAAGCCCCCTCGGCCTAAAAGATCGACCATACACGAATAATGCTGTCGATCTGGTGAAACTCCATATGAGGTCTTCATTAAATTAAAAAGCATTTTTCCTTCTCTGACCAACCCTGAATGGTTGCAACCCGTTAACACACACAAAAACGTCACCTTGTCGGGGTTTATACCCTTTCGGATCATTGCTTGAAATAAGTCAATGCTTTCCCTTCCCATTCCATTCTGGGCATATCCATTGATGACCGATGTAAAGCATTTGACATTTGGTGAAGAAAGATCTTCAAAAACCTGGCGAGAGAGCTCGATGTAACCGCATTTTGCATACGCATCAATCAATGAACATGAAACCGCGATATCAGATTCAAATCCTGATTTTACCGCACGAGAGTGCAGCAATTTGAAGCTTGATGAATTTGCTAGAGACGAGACCGATAAGGCTTTCAGGGTTGTGGAGAGAGTCACTTCATCAAGTCCAATTCCTTCATCAACCATCAAACCAAACATCTCAATCACATCTCCACTACAACCGCAATGCAACAAAGATGTCATAAACGAGTTGCAACACTCCAGAGTTCTTTCTTCAACACTTTCATATACAGCTACGGATCTCTCAATGTCACCACATTTTCCATACGTATTTATCAGAGCAGATTGAAGATGAACACTGCCACACTCAAATCCTAATTTCACAGCATAAGAATGTATCTGCGTCCCAAGTTCAATATTTTTGGTCCCACTAGCTAAATTCAGTAGTCCTATGAGTGAACGGACTGACGGTCTGTTGCCCCAAAACTGCATACCAGAAAACAGCTCAAGAGCATCGAGCAGTAACCCGTTATTTGCATACACCCAGACAATTGAGTTCCATGAAATCACATCCTCAGGAGGTATAGCTGCAAAGGCTTTCCTTGCATCAGTAAGACTATCACAAGCAGAGTAAAAATCAACAAGCGCATTAGCGACAAATATGTTCATCTCTACCAACCCGACCTTAATAGCATGACAATGCAACTGCTTTCCTTCATCAAAAGATCTTCCATTACTACATCCACGAATTAAGTAACTGAAAGTAAGCCCATTTGGCCCGAAACCATCCCATTTCATCCTAGAAAACAATCCAAACATTTCGTCCACACGACCCTGCTGGTTGCTAAGCCCGCGTAATAACAAATTCCATGTCGCTAAATTTCTCTCAAGCATTTCATCAAACAAATTCAAAGCTAAATTGCAGAGTTCCATACACATATAGACACTAATAAGCCCGCTTCCCACGAACATGTTCAGGCTAAATCCGAGAGAAACAGCCCTGCAGTGCGCTTGAATCCCTTCTTGGTAAAACCCCGAATCGGCACAAGTGCCCAAGACTGAAGACAACGTCGACGCGCTTTCTCGAATTCCTTGCGAAACCATTTCTGCATACAACTCAAGGGCCATTCTTGGATGCCCATATCGGCGGTGCCCGGAAATTAGCAAGTTATAGGTGACAACATCACATGGCAGCATATCATCGAACATCTTGCGTGCTGAGTCAAGATTTCCTGCTTTGATCAAATTATCAATGTTCCGATTCTTGGAATAAACCTTGTCATTAACATTCTCTTCACGGTAAGATTCTAAGTTCAGACACGGGGGTGTTAAGGCTACAGGTGCAAAGTTCGTTATGTTCCGTACAAACAGTAGTAATCTAGTACAGTTTCTTAGCAAAGTGCCTCTGCGAGTTAAAATTGACATCTGCGAGAAAATCTTGGCAATTACTTCCAAATACAAACCGTTTAGTTTTCACCAACTCAAGTTGGTTTTTTTTTTTCCCCTTCGGATAAAAAAAAATTCCAAATTAAGTTGTTTTGAACACTTCCTACCATTTCATTTGTTTCCACTCTCCTTTTTTTGGGATAACGGACATGTTAATAAAAGAGTAATAATTAAGGGTCCCACTTTTAAAGGTCTGAGGTTAACAATAACATCTGATTTTGAAAGCAAATGTTTGTGCTCTTGCTTGGTGAGAATGCAAGTTTTTTGCTTTAAGACAATTTGTAATGCAATCTTAACAAAACAAGAGAAAAACATTCCAAGTCTTTGCTTGGCTTAAAAAATTTCACTTAAAATAGAGATATCACAATCTAAGTGCCCAAACCAACTTTTAATTATTTCTGCTCAAATAGGAGCGTCCAAAAGGATGCAAAAAGAACCTGCTAATTGATAAATTTTTGCACCAAAAAAAAAAAAAAAACACGAAAGGAATTTTAGAAAAGACAAACTGCAGCAAATCTTTCCATCAGTTATTTCCCGGACAAAAAAACCAAACAGCAATCCACAAGCTTATGCAGTTTTAATCTTACAATTAAATTGATATGATATTCACAGGGCGGATTTACATTTTAAGCGTGTGATGGTCATAAAACTCCAAACACTTTGGATAGATAGCATTAACATGTAGCACCTATGGCCTCCAACAGGGCAATTGCAAAACGCATCTGGGTTTCTTCATCAATTCTCGAAAAGAGAGGAACATGGACAAACAAGGATTTATGTCCCTTCTCTTCAGCAAACCGAAGAGATTGATAATATACGTAATTGCACACGAAGCGTCCCGCATCATCTGATATCACCGCGTCATATCCTTTTTTCTTCAAGTAATTCTGGATCGCCTCGACAGAGCAGCAAGTCTTTGTCCAGTACATGCCGAAATTGAAAAGTTAGCAAACATAACCGCATTGAACTCAAAGGGAGAGAATTCCAAGATGGCAGCCCTCCATCCACAACAATGCTTAATGTATACAAAGATGAAAAAGTTGGGAGAAAATAAAATACCTCTCTAATACGCAAAGTTCCTCCATCCTCTGGGACTATCGGGGCTTGCTGGAAAAAGAAAAAATGAAAACAGGTTATAGGAGTATTGGACAAAATAATTGATTTGGACACAAAACCCAAGATTTTTCAGATACTTCTTCCAAATGTAGTAATTAATCAAAACAGATTGAAGATAAAAAAGTCTCCAAGAGCAATATTACATAGGTTAGTCAAGTTACAAGAACGAAGCACTCTACCTGAGGTTTCCATCCTAACTCATCTGGACAACGGAAAGTGGCTTCATTTACTGCCTGCTGCTCAATGGCGAACTTTGTTGCCCCGCTGTTCACTCCCAAGTGAAGCTGAAGAAACAATAAAAGCAAAGGCTTTTAGACCACCAAAAGCTCAAGTCAGAAAACATAGGAAACTGTCACTAACATATGCTTCTCCACAATAACAAATACCTACAACATCTTTTGCCAACTGTTCCAAACAATATCATCAAAAAGGCCCTTAGAAATCATTGTTCTACAAAGCAACGAAACTTGACAATACAATCAACTAAGTGGTACATTATGTATCTATCTTCAGCCAAACTAGTGGAGAGGTTAAATCAGAGTATAAAAATGCTGAAGATCCCCAAGAAAGTTCAATAGATGTTGCGCTTTGCAAACAAATAAACAATGAAATTCACATCAAGCATTCTTGTGACAACAAATGCAATTTTGAAATTCTTCTTAGTTTTTATAAGTCCATTTCTCTTATGGATTAAAAACCAGTCTAACTCTGTAACCACCATTTTTCAATCAAGACATTCAAAAAATTCCTCTAGATCTCCACAAAACGATCTAGTGCTCAATATCCAAATTCTAACTTGCACAACAAGGACCACTCCAACAGAGAATTTAGAAGCAATTCCGGACATTGCCTAGTAGTAATTCCACACCCGCTTCCGATATTAAGATCTAGAGTTCAAATCCGCATAAACAAGTTCAAAAAGTAAGTGAACACGAAAATGAAGACTGACCCACACAACTTGCTCGCCGGACTTTGCGATTCCGGCTTCCATTGTCTTGTAGAGGATAGGCAAAGCACCATCACCAGCAGTTTCAAGGACAGTGCAACTCCCAAGACTAACACCAACAGGAAGCCCTTTGCCCTCCACAAAAGCCTTGAGATTACAGACTATAGTCTCCGTCGGATTGTCAGGAACACCTTTGAACTTCTTGAAGCCAGTCACGTGAATCACCACTGCCTTTGGCCCTTCAGATCCCATTTCCCCGTTCTCCACGCGAATACAGTTCCCAATTTTCGTTTTTTTTTTTAAGCTCTGTGTTCAAGGAAAAAAAAAAAAAAGAGGATTTTTTCAGTACTGAAATTAACGATAATCCAAAAATTACCCATTGATTTGAGAAGAAAAAGAGTTCGAAAATAAACCCATTTCTCCAGTTCAAGCGTTTTATGATTCGTGCAGATTAATTCAAAGTGATAAACAAAAAAGTCATAATTTTTCATGGAAGACAGTGAAAGAGAATTTATACCGGGAATTTTCTAGGTTACATGAACATGGAAATCAATCTGTGTAAATTGCATTTGAGAACAAGAATGGCAGAGAATTACCTCAAAATTCACGCGGGTTCGACAACGGAAGAAGAAGAAAAAGCTGGTGTACAGCAGCGAGCTTTGATCTGGCGTCTTGTGTTTGGCTTATAGGCCTCCTTTTCAATTGGCTGCTCGAGGGAGCTAGTTGGTTAATTGCCATTGTGTCCTTACTTTATTGGGAAAAACCACCATCGTGACAATCATTTTTGTTTTCTGATCATCCTTGTTTTTTAATTGTTATTTAAGTCCTTATCCGGTTGGTATTGTCATCGATGCACATGTTTTCAAGCCATTAAATTAGTAATTGTTTTTTTTTTTTTTTTTACGGTTAAAAACAAGGACGTATTGTTGGTTGAAGATTTCTGATTGTTGTTATGATTTTTTGGGAATTTCTTTGGTATAAACCTTTTTGGTCCACTACGTTTTAGAACGGATAGATTTGATCCAAATTATTTATTTTTATACATTTAATATATAAATTTAACAATTAAAAGACAGATATCTATATATATAAGTGGGTTTTTTTGTTCCCATTAGAGAGATTGTTCTTGTTGCAATGATTGAATTTTAAACGCTTTGGTGCTGGACCTTTTTTTTTTATTTTTAACTAGTAACTATTTTTTTTTTTGAGATATGATTGGTTGACATTATTCAGTGAATTAAGTCTGTGATTATATCATAAGAATTACAATTATACATTGAATTATGTGGCACGACCTTAATTAAACTAACACTGAATCTATGATTACATCATGAGAATTACAATTATACATTGAATTATGTGGCACGACCTTAATTAAACTAACATTAAATCTGTGATTATATTATAAGAATTTTAGTACATGGAAATTGAAGTGTGACAATTGGGAATAATGAAAGGGGTGGTTGTGTATTATAAATAAAGGGTGTTTAGCAAAGTTGGTTAGAACAAATTTTTCATTAAAGAATAGTATAAAGTTATTACATATTACAGTAAAAGACAAAAAATTGCTATAATGAAAAGCACTCATATGCTATATTGTTTTAAATCAAAAAGTTGGTTCTAACTAGTTTTACCAAACACTCTAGAAAAGAGAAAATCTCATGTATAATTACAAGTACATGTGGGAAAACAAAAGAAAATGGCCTACTTTTTTTTTTTTTTCTTTTTGCAAATGTGATGATTTAGCTCTTACCTTAATTTTTGGCCATTTTGATTCTGCAATTTGAAATTAATAATATTTTTGAAATTTAACTGAGCTAGTCATGCACCGATCGATCAAAAACTTGAAACTTTACAGGGATTTTTATTTTGTATTTTTTTACATGAGGATTTTTACCATTTTAATACCTCATGACAAAACATGATATTAGTATCTTTTTATTTAAAAAATATTAACTATGTACATTCTTGTTTTTCAAAAATTCATTTATACCCTTGAGTTCTTTTTTATAATGTGAAAATATCCATTTTGTCCTCTTAATATTAACTTCAAAATTTAAAACTTAGGAAACAAAATGAAAACAAAAATACAGAAACCACAAATATATGTAAGGTTTTTAAAACATTTACCCCTAAACTTTAGGCTATTTTGTAATGTGGTCTTTAAACTTTTTTCGCATCAATTGAGTCTTTAAACTTTGCTAAGTGTGGCAACTAAGTCCTTAAAGACAAACATTTGTTAAAATTAAGATGAAAAACGATCGCATGAGACATACATGACCCATTAGACATACATGACCCATTTAGAAGAAAAAAGATGAAATTTTGAGCATTATAATCATTAAAATATACATATAAACCAACAAAATTGTTAAAAAAGCCATTAACAATGATATAATTTCTTTTTATTTTGTCTTCTTTTTTGGCATAAATTGAATAATTTGACTCTTATTAGAAGTAAATGAGCTGTATTGATGTTCTAAATGGGTCAATTGTATCTTAATGATCATTTCTATCCTAATTTCAAAGGAAGTATGTGATTAAGACTTAAATTGCTGCACATTGTTAAGTTTAGAGATTTAATTGTCATAAAAAAATTTTAAAGACTAAATTGAAAAATACAAAAAATTGAGGGGGCAAATATGTCAAAAACCTTAATGTGTTTCTAATGTGTTTATGCTTATCAAAACTGAAAAAACACTCAAAAAACTTTTCTCAAGAGCCAAAACCTCAAACCTTATAAAAACATGATGAAACGGCAAATAATGAAAACAAAAATGTAGAAACTCGTGTTAAAGTCACCTACTCAAAAGATTTAAAGAGCATCAACGATAACTTTTCTTTAAAAAAAAATTTGTGGATAACATTTTTGCCAAAATTCAAGTTATAACATGATAGACACAGATTACTTGCATTAAATTTGAAATTTTATCACCAATTGTATGACACATGAACCAAAACTACCAAAAAGATAAAACAAGTATTAATCGGCCCAAAAAAAAGACTATGCCACCATAATGTTTGTGAGTCCACTGTAGTAAAAACTATTTCGCACAAATAATCAACAAATAAATAATATGTTTGGTGAGGGTAGCTTAATTAGTTATAAATCTATCTACTTTAACTATAAATTAAGGGTTCAAGTCACGCTGAATTTCACTTGAAAGTGATGGTATTCTCTCTCCTCTTGTATAAAAAAAGGATACAAATTTTATTAATTATTGAGGCAGTAGAAAAGAGTATTTTCTCTGTGAAAATTTAGCTTCTCTTCCTTTAGTACTCTAGCTGGGATCGACGATATGATGAGCTCCGATGCCAATGGTACAAGGAGGGGAAGTATCGGACAGTAGTGGGAAGTTATTGTGGTAGTGTGAAAAAGGAGGGTGAGAGTATATTTGCAACTCCAAAAGTTTTATTAAAAGCAAGCAACTATCTAGCTAAGCAAAAGAAATGATAGTCATTATTTTAAGGTGGGTGTTAAAATCCGGCCACCCATCCCAATTTCTCATTTTTACTGCTAATAAAAAAAATGAGTTTTTATTATAAAAGTTTCTATTTCATCTTAGGGTTGGAAAACTTGGTTTAAACTAATGATTTGAACTTAAACAAAGCAAAACTCTTACATGTTACATTATAAAGTAAAAATTTAGAGTAAATTTTTGAACATCAATTTTCTTATATCTGCTCCGTTGTTCTCCACCGTGATTCTTAAAGCTCTTTCGTGTGGGGTGCAAGGAGTTCGCCTGCAGAACACACTTTGAGAAACAGTGGTGGAGATTTTTTGAGAACAAGGAAAAGAATAAATAAGGATAGAGAGAAGTTTAGAAAAGAGAGAAACATGTCCCGTTTCTTGTGGTTTATGTCCTATTTGTGCTTAATTTGCCCCTAATCTAATGATAATTTGGGCAATCATCATATTTGAGACATGTCACGTTCTATCTTGGGTTTAGAGTTTTTTCTAACTTTCTCTTATGAGTTAGGGCCCAATTGGAATGTTAGTTATTCCTTTTCCTTGTCTTTTTTCTTCAAGATCCTGTACATATACATGCTTTTCCTTGGTACACAAGCAACTGGACTCAGATTTAATTATTAGTGGTTTTTCTGTCACACATACGCATGTATCCTTTAGAATGGTCACTCTAACGCCATCTGAATTATTCGGCTTTAATTGACTCTCCTCTTTTATATCGAGACAATGATCAACCTTCTTACTTGAACTATTGGAGTTTTGTGGCTTCAGTCAAGTTAAGTCAATGGCCACACCTCTAACCGTGCTTGTTCTATCTATCGTAATGATCAACTATCAATGTTGATCACCTGAAGGTGACACGTGTTAAATTTTGATAGTTTGGTGAAAAATCCTCCAACAAAAAAAAATAACTACAATATAAAACTCTTACATGTTATATTCTATTGGACCAATATAATTCAAACCATTAGTTTAAACTAAGTTGTAAAACATCATATTCCTATTCCTTTATGTAAATCAATGAATTACATACGCATTGCAAAATCAATGAATATAGCCATTATTAGTATGGATGGGAAATTGTAGGTAACTTAAAGTGATGAATACTTGGAGGGATAATTTTTTTTTTTTGGAGGAGAGAGAGGGAACGTATTTTACTGCATTATTTCTTTCATTTTATTGAAGACACAAGTTCACGAGTGCTTTTCTATTTAAAGCATAAAAAGGGTGTCTGTCTGTACACTTTGTTTTCATCAGGAAAAAAAAAAGGTTTGCAGCCCGTTCCATTTCTCAACACGATGAAATTTTGTAATTGGTATACATATGAAAGCAATAAACTGATACCAGATAACTGTCCTTTAGTTGCAATAAAATAATATCGAGACTAATAAATTAAATAGAAAATAAATGGCCAAATTTCGTTCCCAATTTCCCTTTTCTCGTATAATTGTTAGTTTTTTTTTTTTTTTTTTTTATTCATCCATGTACGACTTTTCCTTATGTCATCCTCTCTACCATTTCATTAATCTTCAAGGAAGAAAGAAAAAAGAAATAAAGAGATGCATAACTTCTGATGAATTTTTTTTTTTTAAGAAAAAGACCCAAATATAAAAATATATTAACGCAAAAAATGATTGACACAAAAACCAACAAAAATGACTATTTAAGAAATGAGTTTCATAATCTGAAACTAGTCGTTTAAGATTTTTTATTTTCTGAGTTTACTAATGATATATTAAGGTTTATCACTAATTAGCTATACTTTTATCACTAATTAATAATTATAAATGTTATTTTTATCATTTTTGACTTTAGAATTTAAACAAAAGACCATTAACTTGATTTAAGAAAATATAATAATTTATCTTAAAAAAGCCTTTAAAATAGTCATTTGTCTCTATATCCTTATAAAGAATCTAAAAACGGTACAAGTAATTTTTTAGATAAATTTTACATATTCTCTTTAAACTGTATCGCTTGCGTCAATATACCCTTGAACTTTAAAACGTACTCATTATCCCCTCTAAACTATAATATTTCTCCAAATCCACATCGTGAACTTTGAAACATATTAGCTTTTGGGTGGAATTACTAAATTTTTGTTTGAATTAAAATTAGATATAATACTTAGGGGATAATATAAATATTCTTTTCATATTAAATGAACTAGTTAAGTATCAAACTTTCGTATATTTTATCTTTAGAGTACCTGCTTAAAAGCAAAAAAATAGAGAGAAAGAGTATAGAATATTTTGTAATTCAAGTTTATTTTTTAAGGGTTTTAAGTAAACTAATGAATTTATTAATTTGCTAAATGCAACAAGTATTATTTTATTAAAAAAATATGTTTTAAAATTTATGAGGTAAATATATAATAGTATTATAGTTCAAAAAAAACATACCAAATATATTTTAAAATTTGTAGACATATTAAGATATCAGACCAAATAGATTTTTTTAAAAAAATGACTTTTCAAAATACCCCTCCATTCCATTGCCGCACTCATAATAAGGGGAGAATTTGAGAAAAAGGTAAAAAAAAATTTAAAATTAAGTAAATGATTTTTGTTTTTACATTAAAAATTTTTTTTTTTTGAGTATCGAAACTGTCTCAGTTTTTTAAGAGAAAAGAGAAAAAAGACTGTATCAAAAAGAGAAACCTAACCAAGATAAAAATAAAAAAATTAAAATTATTTTAATACCTAAAAAATTAATTTTTTTTATTTCAAAAAAAAAAAATCATTTACCAAAAAATTTTTTTGAGGCTTACTTATCAAAACACCCCTCGTATAGGCCTCAAAAAATACAGCAAACGACAACGCCTGACTGTTTAAGCAGTTAATTCACCGAGAGAGTCTCCGGCAGAATCCATCTCCACCGCCTTTTCACCGGTCAATATTTCACCCGTTATTTCATACTTCTACTCCTACCGCTAACAACAACAAGGAGATATATTTTTTTCCCCTTTTCTTTCTTGAAATACAAAATTAATTCTGAATTCCAATTCAATATCCATGGGTTTAACATTTATATACATACTGTTGTTTAATTTCTAGTGCTACGCTTGAATATGTTCCTCGTTCGAATGATCAGGTTGCTTTGTGGATTATCCTTAAATGCCTCGATATAAAGACGAGCCTCCAGCTGTTCGCGTTTACACTGTCTGCGACGAATCCAGGTCCGTCTCTCCTGAAATTTCCATTTCTGAAAAATTGATTCGATATTTCGATCCCGATGACCTAATTTACATATCTCGAAAGCAATCAAAATGATAAAATTTGAAGCAAGATTCCAATTTTTAAAGAATTTTCCCCTTTTTCACAGATACTTAATTGTACGAAACGTTCCGGCTTTAGGCTGCGGTGATGAGTTGCTAAGACTATTTTCAACCTACGGAGACGTGGAAGAGTAATTTGCATTTTCATTGTATTAATTTTTTTTTTGTTTGTTTCAATATACACATATTTCAAAAAGTTTTCTTTCGATCTTTCTTCCTTTTTTTTTTTTTTCAATTGTTGCTTTACTCGGTGGTCTTGTAATTTTAGGTGTAAACCAATGGATGCAGAGGAGTGTGAGCAATTCACTGACGTTTACTGGATGAAATTTCGTTTGGTCAGCAATGCCAGGTGACTCTCTCATGCTTGCTTTTTTTTTTTTTAATTTGTGTTTTGGATTAGCTTTAGAGGCTAAAATTCGCAATTAAACGGCTTTTCGATTCCAGATTCGCGAAGAGAAAATTGGATGAGTACATTTTCCTTGGCAACCGTTTGAACGTTTCCTATGCACCGCATTTCGAAACCCTCGCCGACACCAAGGAAAAACTAGAGTCTAGGAGGAAGGAAGTCTTAGCAAGATCAAATTGTAAGTTGTTTTTCTTCACATTTTTGATACTCAACATGGAAACTTTCCTCTTTTGAAATTACTTGATTTCGTCGAATTATCCATAACACGCAATAATTGTAATCACTGTGATATCAGCTGGAAGATCCAAAGAGTCCATGGTTAAAAAGTCTGGTTCCTTGGCCGAGACTTCTTTTGAAACAAGCCCTTCGCAGGCAGGCCTTCCTCGACGGGTAAACACTGGTAAAAGGTAGTATGCAATGAATGATTTGCCATTTATATTTCCTCAGGAGAGCCATTTGAAGCTGCTTCTTTTATTATTTCTGACGGTTTTTCCCCCCTCTCGCCTTAGGGACAGTGGAGATCGAGAACTTATGTCTCACCTCCGTCATGCTCCGATAACAAGAGTTTCCTCTGACAAGGTCTGTTCCTGTTTTTAACAATAACATCTTGAGCTATTATTCTTTCCATTGTCAGGTTCAGTATTACCCCTGAATTTTGCTTGGAAATGTGACATATTTGTAATTGAGTCGGTTCAAGTGGTTTCTTATCTATGACATTATGTTCAGCGAATGAACATTGAAATTATTAGTTTGGTTTCTTAGATGTATCGAAGAATGTTGCGAGTACGACAACATTTCTGTAGCATTAGCTTTTTAAATTTAAACGGCCTCAGTGAAATTTTTAGTTGTTCATCATGTCTTAGAACAGAACTAACAAATGACTCTTCTCAAGGAGTACTTCCCGTCTCAATCGATGAATCAGACTGTCAAGTCGGTAAGGGAGAAGCTCAATAAGGTAATAAATTTTAACTGTATGGTTTCTTTGCCAAAGCATTTTAGCAGATGTTTAACGATCAATCATTTTGTCTGTGTTGTAGATTCAATCAAGTGGTAAGCATATACAACATGGTTCTGCATCCAAGAAATCCCGTTTGGATGATAGAAGACGAAGAATCTGATGAATGTTTACTAAACTTCTAAAATTTTGGTTTAATCTCTTAAATCACCTTAACTTTGATAAAATTAGTTAGTAGTAGTATCCCTTGACCGGTGATTTACGTGTCATGTAATGGTAGTTGCTCGGCTATTCTTGTATCCATTATAATGTGAATTTGTCTTGTCCTTTTTTGTTGGGATTTTCTTGTATGAGACCTCCTGAACTTTACGTGTTTAACAACTCAGTCCCTAAATTAAAAGTTATAGCAATTGCTTCTGAAATTTGAAAATCTGTTGCAAAGCAAGTCCAATTGATGACACCTTCAAAAGTTTGGAGGAATTGTCACATGCACATTACCTAAGTAGCTTAATAGGGGGCCAAGTTAAAATATAACATAAATAACAGTATTCTTGTAAAAAATAAAATAAAACGTTAAACATAAAAAAAAAATTAACTTCTCAAAAAAGAAATTAAGAAAAGAAAATTGCAGCCTCTATTTCATGCTCAACACAAGGTCGACGTCATCCTCTACGTCAAGATTTTAAAAGAATACCGTTTCAGCTTGGCCCCTAATAAGCTACCCATGTGAGGTACATGTGGCGATTCCGTCAAAAATTTTGGCGGCGTTATCATTTGGACTTGGTTTTCAACATATTTTAAAGTTTAAAGGTGAATTGTCCTTGCCAAACACGTAAAGCTCAAAGGGGCCTCATGCAAAAAAGCCTTTTGGTTGATCTAATTTTACTTTGCCTTCAATGTGAAAGTTAGTGTTTGGAAGCAGATGTTAGAATCAATTTTGATTGAAAACTGTTATAGTTTATGAGTACTTTGCATTGTATCATAATTTTTTTAATATTATAAAATATAAAAATTGTATCAACTAAAAATTTTAGTTTTAATTCACCTTAACAAACACCACATTTGGGTCGTGGGAATGCATAGATTTGTGGTGCTTTATAGGTCAATAACGTGGGAATGCATAGATTTGTGGTGCTTTATAGGTCAATAACGTGTAAACAGAACATTGACAGTTCTTTTATACTCGTAGTTAAGTAAAGGCATACGGTCAAAACTTCAAATCAAATGCCTACTATTCTGTCTTCTTCCTTGTTTGTCATTCACATTTCTGATATCGTCTGCACATGGAGACGACTTTTTTGGATTTTGCGACATGCAAAAAGAACCGTGCCGGATTATTTGCAAGCAAACAAGAAAATGATTCCAGAGAAAGTGAGAGAGAGAGGGATCCGCTATGAACTCTTTTGGCAATGCAGGGTTTCTCTACTTGGGGTTTATCACACAAAAGAAAATACTGTTTTATGAAGACAAACCATAGGTTTGTGCTTACATTTTCTTTTAACTCCTTTAAAACCAAGTGACAGAAAATCTCAAATTCACAATATCACACTGTAATAACAGTGCTATAACTTTTCATTTTTTTTTTTAAGTTATTTGGTTGATAATTAGGACAGATACACTCGGACACTCGCAGTTTTCAGGGACTGGCATACAGGGCAAACAAGGATAAAGCCATCACACTCTTTACATAAACACAGGTGCCTACAAGGCATCAACAACATTGAGACCTCCTTTGATCTGCATGCTCTGCAAGTCATGTGCTCCTTCAACCCCTGGTAATTCCTGGAAGCTGATTTCAGAGCTCCACCTGGGACACTTAATAAATTATTCGGATCAATGTATGAAGCCGCGTCGTCGACTTCACTATCTCCAAATCCTTCCTTCCCTTGGTCTGCGCCCTGTGAAATTGCCTGCTGGAGGTTGCTCTTTAGAACATTTACCACCGACTCGTTGTATTTCGCTCTATAGTGCCAACTCTGAGCTTCCATTGCCGTCTGCTTTATTCTTTCAACCAGCTCCTTGTTCTTCCGGTTCATGTTCTCAATTTCAACGTCTTTCTCACGGAGTTTCTTGCTCACACCCTTCTCTATAGCAGTAAGGAATGCGGCAATATGTCTTTGCTTCATGTCCCTTACCCCCTTTGCCAAATGTTCCTCCTGTTTGAAGAATGAGGAAACATCCATTTTAAAATGCAGAAACATGGATACCAAACCATAGCACATGTAAACAAGTTGGAACTTATTTCGAACATCGGGTAGAATGTCACATAAGACTGAGAGGAATATGTTCAAATGTACTCGAAGGGTATTATTACCTGAATTTTCATATACTGATCAAACTCTTCTTTCTGCTGATCGAGTTCCATTCTTACATTGTCACCAAGGGAGTAGATGATTGACGGTGCTGCTGTCATGCTTCCACTGGCAGAAGTAACAGATGAGTTGCGTTCATCATCATCGTATGATAACCTTAAACCTGTTGAAACAGGATTTGGATTAGGAATGCTGGCCGAGCGATCAGCTTCATCTTGACAGACATTATAGTTCAGGGAAATCTGAAGCTTCTGCTGCCTAGAGATATCATCCATTTCCCTGCTTCGTTTATTAGGCCGAAGCATTGGATTAATATGCTCATTTCCAAAGTAATTTACTGGATCAACACCGCATCCATTTGGAACTGCAACATAAATTGCAAACTCATTATTCTCCAAGTTTAGCTTCAAATAATGCAAGAGAACATGTAGGAAAAAAAAACATGAATTTGACAAAGTGTCAACGCCTTAAGAGAAATGGAGTAAGTCGCATCACAGACCAATACATGCAATCTACTGACTAATAATAATAAAAGGAAGTAAAATCTCAAACAATGTGCAGGTGTAGTAATGAAAAAAAGTAGAGAAGCAAATGGGAATTTTCAATACGAGAGAGAGAGAGAGAGAGAAAGAGAGAGAGAGAGATTTGCATCACTTCTTCCTGACATTTCATCAGTTAGGTTTTTACTCCAATGAGATAGGACAACCTAAAAGCAGTAAGCTTAAGTTACTCTGTCTATAGCCTTTACAATCTAAAGCAAAGAGAATGTCATAGTACCATTCAACAAAGAAGAATCATATCAAACCTTACTAAACATCAACATAAACAAACAGAATCAATGAAACATTAGAATCAATTAGAATCACATTGCAGAGGCTAAATGGAACTCACCATTTCCGAACAGCTGCAGCTGATTTGAAGCATTTGTTTGATATGGGAAATGGTTTTCATCGAGGAACATAGGAAGCACCGGATTACCATTGTTTCCTCCCAACATTTTTCTAGTGGACAAACTAATTTGCTTTAACTTATGTTGCCTTTAAAGTATACGGTTGAAGTAAACCAGAAGGATCCACCTGCAAGAAAAGATGGGAAAAAATCAATCTAATATCAACAGGAACAAGATCATCTACTAAAAGCTGTGCTGCAACTCAAGAATTAAACCTATCCACTCACATATTGAGGAAACAGAGTTTGTCAATCCGAATATGACAAAAAAAGTGATAAAACTAAGCATCCTTATTCTATTCATACTAGTATTCTCCTTTTATAAGCGTGTCTTCATCCCAAAATGTTTATATAGTTCTAAACTAAAAATTATTCCATTAATAATAGGACTTTCTATAATCATAACGTCGAACAATGCCTAGTCTTTATTTCTCCAAACTTTTATGTGGTTCAAAACTAAAAATTATTCACATCAATCCATGTGAAAACACGAGATTCTTGCATAAGCATAAGCATAAAGATACACCACACAAGTCTCAATCTTTTCTTTGCAAGTGATTTATAAATCCAAAAATGCTGAAACTTCAACGATTGCTACTTCCCTACGTCATGACACGCACAAGTTTCAATTTTCTAAACTTTTTGAAACGAAAAACAAGAAAAAAAAAAGTTTTCAATTCTTACATCAGTTATGAAACTCTGAAAACCAATCTGAAACTAAACAATAAAAGACCACCACAGGGCATATACAAAAAATAAAAATAAGCTTCATAAACAGACTTAAGCAATCAGGCGTTGCAAACCAGAAAACTTGCATTGCTCTAAAAATAGTTGGTCAAACTAATTAACACCAGCCAAAAAATACATCAGCACTTATGCCAAGTTAAAAAATCCATACGTAGCAAGCATAATAGACAGCTAAAACAGAAAGTAAGAAAATATAGTTCCTTTGAGCGTTAACAGAATCCGAAACAGAGAAAAAGAAAAAAAAAAAAAAGAAAAAAGAAATACCCAGAAGGTTGAACAAATCCATATACGTGAATGTAAAGCAAAATATAAAGGGAATCACTGCAAAAGTCTTGCAAGAATTGGATTCAAGAGAATCTGGGAATAAGAAAAGAATCCCAAGAAGAAAACCATCCAGTTTGATCAGGTTTCAACAATAATATTAGAAAATAATATTTATTTCACAGGGTAACAAAAAAATCATCTTAAAAAAAAAACCTTCATAGAACGCAAACCTCACTTGATGTCATCCAAGATTCCTTTCTACCTCCGCTAGATATAGAATCTTTCCGAAAATAATCCCACAATTTAAAAAGGCCAAAAAAAAAAAAGAGAAATATAACAAATTACCTCAAAGTAAGGAGCCCTTTAGATTCAATCTCAAGAAAATCAAGCTCCAACCCAGATCCTGAAATCCCATGCCAACTCCAAAAATCAAAACCCGGAAACCAAAAGAAACGCCTTCCGTAGAAGACAATAACAAACACTAGCAACAAAAAGGATTTTTTTTCTTGAAAAAAAAAAAAAGATACCTCGAAAAATACAATGCTTTGTAGATAAGGAAAGAGGGACCGATCATCTAGGACCTTCCGTCACAGCGATCCAAGCTTACCCACCACCGCTAAAATGCCAGGAAAAAAAAATCTCTATTTTTCCTTTTGTGGGTTTAGTTAAAGATATATATAGACAAAGAGATAAAAGAAAAAAAAAATTTTGTAAATGGGTAACCGAAGAAGAAAGAAGATTAAGAAGTAATTTAATGGGAAAGAAATAGGAAAAGGAGAGGAATGGTAAGCGGTGGAAGGAAGAGGTGCGGTGAGAGTGAGAGAGAGAGAGTTTTAGAGAGAGAGAGAGAGAGAGTGGGCAAATTATTAGTGAGTATGAAATAAATAAAATCGGTGGTGTGGTATAATTACGCAAACTGAATGCCGTTCTTTCTTTTCCTTCTTTTTTTTTTTTTTTTTTTTGTCTTTTTACTATTTTCTTCCTTTTTTTTTCCCTCGTCCCAACAAAAAAAAGCAATGCTAATAATTACAAAATAGAAAGTAGACCCAAAGATAAATATTATGACATGAATATAGAAAATACTACAATAATATATGAATATATATGTCCCAATTGGCAACGGAAGAGGGGAACACTTTCTCTAGAATTCCGCTCACTTGTTATCCACACCAACCTTTTTTTTGTAAATCAAATAACATATTCTCGGAATATTTGATTCATTTTTGTTTCCAATTGATTGACTCTATTATCAAAACTAGATACCCTTTGGTTTCGGCCGTCTGTCCAAAGATTGTTGGTTTGGTGATTTTGAAGTTTTGAACAGCACCCCAAATTGTGCTAGACTTTCGTTTGAAAAGTAAACAATTTTTATTCAAAAAAAAGTGTCCTTTCTCTAATTCAAATAATAAATTTAGAAAAAAAAAAAAAGAAGGTAAACAAACGCCTTCAAATTTCACCAAATATTATGTCCACACATATTATCAAAAATTAAGAGAAATAATTGTCAATTCAAGGCGTGTTCCATGACCTAATACTCGGATGAAATCTCCATTACTTTATATTTATTTTTTCACCTGTCGATAATTACAATAAATATTAATAAAAATAGGGGGCATTGGTGAATTATGAAGAGGTGCTTAGGTGGTGGGTACGGTCTAGAATGAATGATTCAGAGAGAATTAAATATAAAAGCGGGAAAGAGGGTGAACGTGTAGGGGGATTCATTCAAAAAAAGAAAAAAGAAGGGGGGTTGAGTCATGGGCTGCCTGAACCACATGGGCCCCAGCCCAACTGGGCCCACTTTTGTTGGCGGGTAATTTTGGCGGGTGGGCAAACAGACACAGACGAGCTCTGCCCTTCATTCACGGAATTAGATACAACGGACCAACCACACCACCATAAACCAGTTCGTATTCTAAGAGATACATATAATCAATTCCAATTCCCAACCAAATAATATATATATATATATGTATGTATATGTATATATATACATATTTATATATATAAATTATATATATATACAGATATAAATATGTGTGTGAGACATATATGGTTATCATGTTGGGGTAACCAGTGGCCACACTGATTCCAATATGTGAACCAGATAATCAAGCACCATGTTGATCCAACACCAGCTGTCCAATACCAAAGTCTAAATTAATCAATCATCTTCGAAGTTTATAAAAATATAAGAAAAGTAGAGAAGCATTACAAATTACAAAGCTATAAACTTCTACTTAAACCAAAATTGACTTCTAATCTTTTTTGGCTGGTAGCATAGGAGAAAGGATACACCTGTTTTTTTCTTTTTTAAAGAAAAAATATCTATTTATCAACTTATAACTTCCGACCACCTTTAATTCATTGGAAGTAAATTAAGGTAGTCATTCTCTCCAATAAGTTTGAGTTAGTCCTATCATGATGATTGTAGATCTATAAGCCGCACAAATACAATGATACATTTATGAAATAATCTGAGTACCATACCTTTTAGACCATCTTTAATAGAACTAGAAATGTCAATGTTATATTTGCCATTAAAAGTGCAAAAATAACATATTTGATGTGTTATTTTATTTTATGCTTCAATGCATGCTGTCATTTAGAATGTCATATTTACATTTTGTCATAAAACTTGCAAAAGTAAACTTTTAACATTAAAATAATTAAAAAGTAATAATGTTGTAACTATTAAAGTAAAAAAGTCAATCCAAATCTACTATATGTTAAACTTTGTGGCAATTTGGTATTAAAAATGGTATTGCATTTCAGAGTGTTTTTACACTCAAATACTAAATTTGTCATTAACACATCAATTTGTTATTTCATTAGAAATGCTCGAATTTCTATTACCTTGGAAACAAATTGAATGGAGAACACAAATTAAATGAGCATTTGGAAGATGAAAATAGGACCCAATTCGGATTGAAAAGTTAATTTAATCCTGTCGATTTTGGATCCAATCCCAATTCAAACCCATTTTTTAGTGTGAAAACCTTTGTTGTTTGGATTTTCTTTCATTTGCGTATCTCATAGATTAGACACATCTAAATACATTATTCAGATTTTATACCGTATTCATGGCACATCTAAATACTATTTCAAATTGCAATTTAAATAACACATTTTAATTTTTACAATTTAAACAAAAAAATTGTTTAAATCGTCTCGCTTAGAATAGGCGAACCAAAAAGAACATTTATTTATTTTTCACTAAAAGTGTGAGTTTGAATTCATGAACTAAATGCCCTCTTTTATCTTTGCCCAAAAAGCATTACAACTCTTTGTTTCATTTTTTTGGGCAAATACACAAAAAACTTACAACTTTCAGCACTAAGAAAATGCTAAAAACAGAAAAATTACGCAATAGTGGACAAGTCTGAAATCATCACATGACATAATGTAAAATAACTCAAGACTAGTAGCATTGAACACTGCTAGGGCCAAGTTGGATTGCTAATAAATTTAGCTTAAAACTGTTACAAATCAAAAGCCCAAATTCTACTGAGAATGAAAATATACAAATCGAAAAATAAACAAGAACATGAGAGTTACGTCTATTTTCGATCACTGCATAATAATTTACTATAATGATAAAGAAGTTACACGAAAAAAAATTACACACACTCTCTCTAGAGTTTTTCTCTAACCTCTCTCTCACTTTAATACTCTGAGTTACAAAAATAAACTCTTACCAATTCCTATTTATAGATACAATAAATAAGAAACAAAAAACCCCAAAAACTATTTATAGATACAAGACCCAAAAACTATTTATAGATACAAGACGCGTATCAGGCCTTAAATGCGAGCAGCTAGGCTAGCTCTCAAGGATCGGCTCCCCTGAGGGTCCCATTGGACCGTGGAGAGTCCACACACCAGGCAAACAGTATCCCGCTCTGATACCACTTGTCACATCTCAAAATAGCTCTTGTTGAGAGGTGGACAGCCTAGGATATAAGTACTGTTTTTCGGCCCTCTACCTAGCCGATGTGGGACTTTTTGTACGTTACAACGCTCTCATAATCTTTTACTCAGCGTGATTATTTGAAAAGATATTGAATTTGACTCCATATTTTTTAACAAAAATTAATAAGATTAGTACACATAATAGTTAAAAATATATATTATTATGCAAAGGGCTTTTGCCTCACAAGTCACAATTCTCAATCTTGACATTTTAAATCTGGTGAAGCTAAAAACATAATAAAATCCCAACCATTTGATGTGGTTGGGCGAAATTATGAAAGACCCATGTGTTTTGGAAAGCAAGAGGCTGGCCATGACCATGATCAAATTATAGCACCGTCCACACCCATTTGCTTCAATGCTAATCCATGTTTAGTGCTAATCTACCCAACACCAATGAAAAATACTAATATTATAATTAATAACAAGACAATTGAAACTGGAAGGTACTGCAAAAGGATAAGAAAAAAA
>CAMOHE010043119.1:0-21303 GCA_946598075.1 Artocarpus hirsutus
GGTCAGGGGGCAGGTGGGGCTAGGGCGAGGGTGTGGGGGGGTAAGGGGAAGGGATGGGGGGACTGGGGCCGGTGGGGTGAGGGCGTGGGGGGGTGGGGTGGTGCGGGCGGGTGGGGGCAAGGGGAGGAGCAGAGAAAGAGAGGGAGGGGGAGGGGCTGGGGGCGAGAGGGGTGGGTGGGTGGGGGGACTGGGGGCGAGGGGGTGGGCGGGGGCGGATGGTGGCAAGTGGTGGGGGTGGGTCGGGCCGAGGGGGAAGAGGAGAGAGAGAGGGAGGGAGGGGGAAGAGGAGAGAGAAGGAGGGAGGGGAAGGATGAGGAGAGAGAGGGAGGGGGAACTTACCGGCGGTGAATGGGGGCGATGGCGGTGCCATAGAGTGGTGGCAGCGGAGGGAGGCCAGATTTTAGAGAGAGAGAAATTAAGAAGGATTTTAGAGAGAGAGAAAAAGGGATTTGAGAGAGAGAGTGAGGAATGGGCGCGTATATAATGGGTGTGGGTGGCACGGATTTCAAAAATTTGAGGGAAAATTGAGCTATATTTGATAATCTACCACGACGGTTAGAAACCATAGTGGAAGATGCCTCTTCCACGACAACTTCTGGCATCTTCCATGACAGTTTCTGCTAGAAACCGTCGTGGAAGAGGCATCTTCCATGATGGTTTCCGACAGAAACCATCATGGTAGAGACATCTTCCACGATGGTTTCTTCCAGAAACCGTTGTGGAAGACCTCTTCCACGATAGCTTTTGCACAAACTATCGTGGAAAAATTGTCTAAAAACTATCTTACACACATTATATTCTTTGCTGCCTAGGGTGGCCAGCCCGTGTGTTAAGCATCCAATGGCCCAGAATGTATACTTTATCTCTATTTTCACTAGAAATTTAACTATAGATCAACATACAAAAATTAAGAGAAGATTGAAAAATGTAGTAAATTGCCGAAAAATGTTACAAGTAAATTGACATATATACAAATTATTGATGCTCGTCTTTTTTCCTTTTTTTTCATTGGTTCGTCAATACATATCCATTCCACATCTTCACAAAGCAAGTGCGAAACATCATCTTTAAAATTATCTATCTTTTCAACCAGTGGCAATCCCTTTATGAATGAAGGGATGCCCACGCAATCTTCATCAACTTCTTCACCATCGATAACTATTCTTGGCTTTGTCAAGACGACTAGAGACAACTCCATGTCTTGGGGATCTGTAGTATAAAAAACTTGGATTGCTTATGATGCCATAATGAAGGGATCATTCCTGTATCCCAATCTTCTAAAGTCAACCACTGTGATACCGTTATCGTCGTTCTTAACATAGTTATTGTTGGCCCACTTGCACTTAAAAAGTGCTATGTGTAATCCCCCATAATCAAGTTCCCAAATATCTTTAATGAAACCAAAGTAGTTCATGGTCCCATATACCAGATTCTTGTCCTTGGCGGAGGCAATATGCATAGCCTTTGCACGGAGTGTCACATTGTTATTTTGCACCGGATGCTTCTCATCCCTTTGGCGAGTGTAGAAAGTGTAACTATTTATGGAATATGATGTGTACCTTGTAACTACCGATGACAGACCTCTAGCTAGGTTCTTCAACTCCTATGACATGCCTCCATCTTGTGATGTGGACCACTTGCCATAGATGTGTGCTCTAATCCACAACCGAAAGGTCCGGTTGTGTTCATCTTGCAACCACTTCTCATTTCTTGCTCTTTTTGGGTATTTTTTTTTAATTCGTTCATGTGCACCTCAATGAAAGGCCCCACTTTATTAGCATTGTGCAAGACATAAAGACAAGCGTGCTCCCACTCCTCTTGACTTACTGATGAAGGATTGCCCGTAGATAGTCCTCTAGCCTCAATGTTTATAGTCTTTGGCACCCCAATTGTGTCTGCATTAGATAGGTACTCGGAGCAAAATTCAACCGATTCCTCAGTTATGTAACTTTCTACAATACATCCCTCCGGCCTATTTCGTTTCTTCACATAGCCCTTCAAAACTTTCATATATCTTTCAAATGGGTACATCCATCTCAAATACACTGGTCCGCATAACTTAACTTCACGTACAAAGTGCACTGTTAAATGAATCATGATGTCAAAAAATGCCCTGGAAAATAGTTTTCAAGCATGCATAAGGTTTGCACCAACTCCGATTGCAGTGAATCTAGCACAAGTGGATCAATGACCTTCGTGCATATTGAATTGAAGAAAAAGCACAACTTAGAAATTGCAAATCTCACATCCTTTGTTAGAATTCCCTGCAAAGCAAGTGGTAGTAATTGCTGCATCAACACATGACAGTCGTGTGTTTTCATGCCAATAAGTTTCAAATCCTTTACCAACACCAACTTTTTGAAGTTTGAAGAATACCTGTCTGGCACTTTTAATGAAGCAAGCCATTCACAAAGCTTTCTCTTTTCCACTCTAGATAACGTGTGCTTTGTCAGAGGTAAGTAAGTCTGGTTCCCTCTTTTCTCGGGAAACAAATTAGGCCTAATCTCCATTTCTATGAGATCCAACCAAGCTTTTTCACCATCCTTAGTCTTGCCTGGAATGTCAAGCAATGTGCCGACTACGGATTCACAAATGTTTTTCTCAATATGCATAACATCCAAGCAATGATGAACAAAAAGTGTCTTCCAATAGGGAAGATTAAAGAAGATTGATCTTTTTTTTCCTTGGTCCATCATTTTGCGTCTCCTCCTTACCTTGCTTTTTCTTACCAAATACGACTCTTATATCTTGTACCATTTCAAATATTTGTTCACCTATCAAAGGGCGCAGAGGGTCTCTTTCTTCGCTGTTGCCATCAAAGGCTTTCTTTTGTTTACCGTAGCGATGATCTCTTGGCAACCATCTTCTATGACCAAGAAAAACAGTTTTCTTTCCATTTTTCAACCTTTTGTGAGACATTTCTGTCATACAAATAGGATAACCAATAGAACTCTTCACCGAATAACCAGATAAATTGCCATATGCAAAAAAGTCGTTAATTGTCCATATTAACATCGCACGGAGTGTGAACGTCTCTTTCATAGCAATCCTTTACTAAAAGATAGAATATAACTGCCTTGATGAATAGATCATTCTTGTAGCCTAATCTTCTAAAGTCTACTATGTAATGCCATTATTATCAATCTTCATATAGTTATTGTCGGCCCACTTGCACTTAAAAAGAGTTATTCGAAGTCCACAATAGTCAACATCCCAAATGTCGTCAACATAACCATAGTAGGTCATTGTTCCATATTTGGGACACTTGCACTTAAAAAGAGTTATTCGAAGTCCACAATAGTCAAGATCCCAAATGTTGTCAACATAACCATAGTAGGTCATTGTTCCATATTTGGGATTCTTGTCTTTTTTGGAGGAAACATGTATGGAATCAACACAAAGACACACACACTATTTTGGACTGGATGCATCACATCTCTTTTGCGAGTGTAAAAGGTAAAATCATTTATTGAATCCAAAGTATATCTCATAAGCATTAACGAAGGTCCTCTGGCCAACTTAAACAAGTCTTCTGAGACACCTTCACTTCAAGACTCATGAGCTTTATTATATATATATATATATATATGTGTTTGTATAACTTTATGAGAGTACTATTATGTTTATCTTGTAACAATTTCTCATTCCTCTCTCTTTTGGGATTCACATCTTTTATTTTCTTTATGTGGACCTCTATGAATGATTCGACCACATGAGTATTGTGCAGAACGTGAAGACATGTTTGCTTCCATTGTTCGCGAGAAACAAATGATGAAGTATAAGTAGATATTGCATTTGACTTAATGTTAACCTTCCTTGGAAAACTGATTGCTTTGACATTGGATAAGTTTTTTGAGCAAAAGTCCATGGCTTCTTTGGTGATGTAATTCTCCACAATGCAACCTTCCAACCTATTTCGATTCTTGACATAACCCTTCAAAATTTTCATGTATCTTTCAAAAGGGTACATCCACCTTAAGTACACTAGCACACAAAGCCTAACTTCACGTACTAAGAGCACCGTTAAGTGAATCATAATGTTAAAAAACAATGGTAGAAAGTACTTCTCAAGTATACACAAGTTCTTTACCAACTCTACTTGTATTGTATCAAGCTTCTTGGATCTATCACTTTGGAGCATATGGAATTGAAGAAGAAACAAAACTTTGTAAGTGTAAATCTTACTTCTAAAGGAAGAATTCTATGCAACACAAGTGGCAACAATTGTTATATTAAAGTGTGACAATCATGTATCTTCATGCCAGCAAGCTTTAGTTTCTTTATTGGCACCAAGTTTTTAAAGTTTGAAGAATACTCTCTAGAACTTTGACCAAAGCAAGCCTTTCATAAACCCTTTTCTTCTCTTGTCTTAATAAAGTGTACTTTGTTAGAGGCAAGTAAGTTCGAGCATCTCATTTTTTGGGAGCAAATCACCTTCCTTTTTTTTCATTTCAACAAGATCCCACCATGCGTTGAACCATCATTAGTTTTGCCTGGACTGTTAATTAACATACCGACTATCGACTCACAAACATTCTTCTCAATGTGCTTAACATCCAAATAGTGACGATTAAAAAGAGTACTCTAGTATAGAAGTTGAAGAAAATTGACTTTTTCTTCCATGGTCATTCTTTCACTAGCACATTCTTCTTATATTTTTTGATTTTTCGAAAACCACTTTGATATTCTTCATTATTTCAAACACTTAATCACTTGTCAATAGTCTTGGAGGTCGTCTTTCTTCAGTCTTGCCATTAAATGCTTTCTTCTGTCTGTGATATGGATGGTTCATAGGCAAAAACCACTTATGGCCGTCGTAAACCATATTGTTACCATGCTTTAGCTGAAATAAAAATGTATCCGTGATGTAAATAGGACAAACTATTAAACTCTTGAGCAAGTACCCAAATAGGTTTCCATATGTAGGAAAGTCATTCGTAGTCTACATCAACATTGCTTGGAGTGTGAAGGTCTGCCCATGGTAAGCATCTTAGACTTGTATGCCATTTTTCCACAATCTCCTTAACTTATCGATCAATGGTGCCGTGCATACATCAATGTCATTTCCTAGTTGATTAGGTTAAGAGATCAACAAAGTTAGCATTAAGAACTTTCACTTCATGCACAAGTTTGGTGGAAGATTGTAGTTTACAAGAATGATTGGCTAAGTACTGTGCTTGGTATTTTGGTTACTATAAGGATTTATTCCATCTACAAATAAAGCAAAATGAAAATTCCTTGATTTTGCATTGAATTTTGGATTCTCGATTTTGCATTGAATTTTGGATTCTCTACATTAAATGTCTTCCATTGTGGCATATAGGCTAGATGTCTTAACATGCCATCATCAATCCTCTTACCATGGTGCCAAGTTAAATCCTTTACACTATTCGCATTGTAAAACAATTGTTTTAAGCACGGTTCTAAGGGAATGTACTATAACACTTTAGCCAATACACCTTTTCTTCCCTTTGACGGTTCTTTAGCTTTCTTCTACTAAAACACATTACACACCAAACATTCATCTAAGTCTTCACACTCTTTCTGATATAGCACACAATCATTTGAGCAAGCATGTTTCGTTTCGTACTCTATTCCTAGAGTACTTAACTTCTTCTTTGCCTCATACATACTTATCGATACTTTATTATTATCCAGAAACGCATCATGTAAAAATTCTAAAAGCCCCGTGAATCTTGAATTGGACCACCCATCTGCTATCTTCAAATTCCATAATCTAATCAAACTAGATAGTTTGGTATACTTTGAACACCCGTTATACAATGCTATCTCTGCATCTTATATCACATCTCAAATAAGTCTGGTTGGTGTACAAAATTTTCTTCCATATTATTCATCATGTCAACCATGTTAATACCATCATGATTCTTATAATTCATTCTATTCCTAACATGGGCATTCCCTTTTACCTCTGATAATGAAGCCAAGACCTTCTCACCATGCTATATCCATAAGTCCGATCAATCTCATATGCATACAAATGAAGCCTAATTTCATCGTATGTTTGCCTTCTGATGTTTCCACAATCAACACAAGGACAACAAATCATGTTTCCTTTCATATTAGCCTTAGTAAAAGCCATAAAATCCTCAACCCCTTTCTCATATTCATCACTCATTCTACTAGCATTTATCCATTTTCTATTTATTGCTATAAAATAAAATCAAATTTTACTTATAATTATAAGCAAAACAAGAATAAACCTAAAACTAACATACTCATATTATCAAGTTCATGAACTAAAACTAAAACTAACACAAAATTAATACTAAGAACCTATTAATTAATTAACATAGAAGCAAAATCAACATACTCAAATCACAAACTCTACAATATCCATAAGCATAACAAAGTTTAAATCCATAACAAAATCATATCAAAAATCAACATACCCAATTAAGAAACCTTAACATATCTATTTCATCAAGTTTAAAATCATAACAAAATCATCATATCGTCATAACAAAATCAACATTCCCAATGCACAAACCATAACATACCCGTAACATTAAGAATCATAACAAAAATTAACATACCCATATCGCAAACTAACATGCCTATATACAAACACTTTATACAAATAAAATAGAAACATAAATGGATGGGCAAAGGCATACCAACCAAAAAAGTTATGGGAGGTGAGGTGACAGAGGTAAGGCATACAACAACGGTTTATGTACCATGATAAAAGGGCTCATGGATGCGACAACGAAGGCAGCAGGATAAGGCGATGACAGCATGAGGCAACGTTGGCTACGAAGGAGGCGACATGAGGCAATGGAGATGGCAAAGAGGAAAGAGATTGGAAAAGTGCTAGGCGGGGCTAAATGAAAACTAGAACTAAGCACGATTATTTCAAACACTATATTTAACAATAGACGATAGTTTCATAGAAACCATTATCTAAAATTATATATTCGATGATGGTTTCCTAGAAACCGTCATCTAATCTCGCGACACTTATTGCCGCGTAAGATGCGATGACAGATTGTATGCAAACCTTCATCTTTTCAGTGTCGTGTAAGTGACATTTTGCTTTAGTGAGTAATCTAAGTTTCTTAGCATTTGAATAGTTGGAAGGAGTGTAGTTATGATGTAGATTTGCTGAGTTGTGCCTACACACACAATGATCTGATGGAAAAGAATAACATGATGACTTTATGGTAGAGATTATTTCTTAAAGATTTGTGTAGTTAGATATGTTGTTTTTGGTCTCCAACTAGTACGCTAAATTAGATTTAATTTATTATTTATAGCATCATGAGTTAGATACTAAGTGATTAAATGAAAGATTTAGGTTCGTGTGATGCTCAGGTTCAAAATGGTATGATTTAGAACTTATGGTTTAAATTGTCGGTTCCAAAATGTGTGGTTTTAAGCAATGGTTTTGAACTGGTGTTTGGACTTAAAGGTTTAAAACGAGAAGAAAACATCACATTAAGTTTAAAACAAGAACTGGTTTGGAAAGCTATAGTTTATGGAAGGAAAACAAGAATTTGAATTGTTTTTACTAGAATTTCAACCGCTATGATCTCTCAGGTTGTGAACCATGACATTGTGAGCTTAGGCTAGATCCATCCATCTTGAGAGTGTAGATCCCTTGATGCAACCTATGTTGCTGCTTAAGCTTAACACTATCATCATCTTTGTTAAGCCCAAATCTACAAAATTGACTCTATATTCGTGGCTGCAAGCGCCAGATGCATTTGCAACCCCCATCATAGAGTTTGGGAGCTCTTTCTCATGTGTCTTTTCTTGTTGATCAAGATGACAAGTGAATGAATTTCATCTTCTCTTATAGCAAGAGAAAAATTCATTAATGAGTTTTGCTTGTTTTTCATTTTTTTAATCTCTCTCTCTTTTCTTGGTGGAATGTTGATAAGTATGTAATTTCACATAATTTTTTGATCAGTTTTCCTATGCTTTCTTACCTGATTCTAGAGTATTTTGTGTTTTAATTATGTTTATATGTTTTGTAGTTGTTTTAGGAGGCTTAGAGAAGATTGAAAACTCAAAATATCAATTTGGAGGAGTTTTAGGTACCTAGGCTCGAGAAAACGGGTGCCACGACACTTTAATATGTCAAAGCAAGTTACAAACCAAAGGAGGAAGTGCCTAGGCACTAAGGTAGGAAATTGTGGGCACCAAGGCATTGGTTTTTGGGTGCCTAAGAGCCTAGCCATGAGAATTTTGAGTTTCAGCCTCCCATTTGACCAGTTTTGACCCGAACTTTAATAGTCTACAAATGTATGACATTAATCAATTTTTCGTAGCTTAGGAGAACAAAAGATGAGATGAAGGAGTGGCTCTAGTGGTGGCTCAAGGAATTTCATCTACGTAGGAGATTCTTCGATGGCATAATTGTTTTTCTTCTTCTTCTTCCTTCTTTCTTTTCTTCTTTAATTATGTTAGGTTAGGTTTATTTTGGCTAAGGGTGATTTCAAAGTCCTAGATATGGATTTATGATTGAATGGTTTGATATTACTTTCCATTTTCTTAATAGAAATCATTTATGTTTTTCCAATTTATTTGTCCATGATTATTTTCTTGTTTTACTTGGGTGTACAATCATTTATGCATAAAAATTATCTATTGCTAGATTAATTCATGATCCATAATTGTTTTGATTTTCTAATTATTAGTAGCAAATTGTGATCGATAATTACGAGAGGCTTTTGTTAGATTGCGTGAGGAACATTATTTAAGTTGAACAATCCGAGTTTGTGTGTTTATCGCTTAGATCAAACTATCTACTTTATCTTAATGCTTTTATGGAATTGAATGTAGAGAGCTTGTTCTAGCTTATTTGAGGAAAATGAATTAAGTGAAGAACTTGTTTTACTTAGCGACTAAGTAAGGAGATATTATGATGGAAGAGCATATTGTTATCTACAGTTGATGGTTTCTATAGGAATTTGGAAATAATATTATGCATTCTTTGTAATTCTATTGTCTAGTGGTGGAGAATGCATGATCTTTTAACGAAATTTGTTATTATTGCTTAGCATTATTTATTTTTCTTGTGTTTTTGTTAATTTAGTTGTTTAATTGAATTCAAAACCTCCATCTTGTATTTAATGTGCCTTATGTTTTTAGTGTCAATAACTAATTAATTAGAACCAATCCTCTACGGGAACAATGCTTATTACTAAACTCAATAAAGATATTATTTTTAACAAGGTTGAATTTGGTGTTTTCCTGAGGCATGTCTATTAGACATGTGTACCTTAAGGAGTAAAAATGTAATTGTTTTTGGAGACATTTTTATCAATAAAGAATTTATTTATTGTTCATATACCAAATATTTGTCCTCTTTATGTTCATATTTGTTGAATGTATGATAATGCAAACAAAAGCCGGGGGCTGTTGATCTAAGCCTTTAGAATCAGGCATATGATAGATAGATTATGCGGAAGACATGATTCTAAAAGTGACAGTTTAAATCATAAGATTCACAATCGAAGGAATAAAGTTGGGCACTTTATTTACGTAAAAATTGTTATGTTGCCTATATCCCTAAAGGGAGATGGTTTGTCTTGGCCATCGGAGGTGGACTTTACGAATAGAAACATTGGTGCATTGTCATAGGTAACAATGTATTGGATCAAAACATAAAGTGTAATTGATTTGAATTAATAATTCTATCTTGGCAAATCAATTCACTTTAGGCAATCATAGGTGTTGTATCTTAATCCTAAGATGAATAGTGGGCCTATTGTCTTGACTTATGTAGATACATCCATGTTTTATGATGGTATGCATACCGGTATGTTGGAGACATGACTCTTGATAGCGTAGACTTGTTATTCATAGATACGGAATCCATAGCTCCTCTTTAGGAGTCAATGATATCCTCTTATATGCGTTATCTTGTAATTAAAAAATTAGAGCTCTCAACCATTTGGATACATAGGTATAACCGAATGGTACACTGTCTTTAGATGGTAAGTTTTCGGATGGTGAGATAATGGAACGTAAGAGAAAAATAATAAAAAAGGTAAGACAAAATTTATCCTTAAGCCGATGATGGATATCCTATGAGGATACGATTCATTATGATATGTCATGAAGACTTAACTGTTCAAGCTTCGTAATTCTATATAGTTTGAGAGTACAGCTCTAAGCTTTTAGTGGAGTAGTGTTAGAGTTAATAATTATGAAATATATATCTAGGATATTGGGTTTCATAATTATTGGGATCTTGAACTATATAGGTCTATCAGGTCCCTTTTGCTAGCTTATAACAAATCCTATAATAATACAACGTGCTTTTCCCATAAACGGGTGACTTATGTTAAATTATTAGATTGGCTAAAATTTGATAGGATCAGATAATTCATGTCTGTTTATCAGTTGAATTAATTTTATGAAAAATTAATTCAAGATAAACTTGCTAAATTATCGGGAATATTTATTTTCCTAGAGATTATCTGAATATTTTTATTTTAATTAGATAACTTTTTTATTAGATTATTTGAATTAAAACTAAGGCTTTATCTAAAGAATCTCGGGTGAAAAATAAAAGATTTGTAGGGATCATTTATCGTAAGTTTGGCAGGCCGATCTTTAGGTTCAACCTACCGATGGAGTAAGCTCGGTAGGCCGATCTACTAGTTTGGCCTGCCGATTGAATGATAATTTGATTACGTGTTTTTATGCAATTTTATTAGATATTGACCTAGATTCAAATTTTTGAGGCCTTATCTGATAAGGACTAACCCCTAGGTTAAGCCTCTATAAATAGGGAGTGAGACTTCACAATTATTTAGATCAGTTGAGGCTTCAAGAGTGAGCACTCTATACTGTGAGTCTTTGAAACTCTCCTAAAGAGTTATTGTTCACAAATCACGAACCTTAGTTTTGGCTTTTTCTCAATTGGTTTAAAGGAGAGTCACTAGGGAAGAGCTATACAAGGTGTGCCCATATGCATTCTGATCGTGGATAGAGAATAGCAAAGAAGACCAGTTGGTTGAGGCTCTTTTGGAATGTTCTTCTCTTCATCGATTGTAGGAGTTCTTTAGTAAATAAGGTTAGTAAAATCCAGTTAATTTATGCATATAGCGTGTCAAACTTGTGTTTTGAAAAAAATACTCTTGTATATTTTAAATTTTCGCTACGTACTATTTTTCCAACAATGTCAACGTAATTAGGTATTTAATTTTTGTTTTTTATTTTTTTATTAGTTTTAATTTATTTTTCTTTTGTGTTATTAATTTTATATTTTTGCCTTTGTTTTATGTGAAGAACTTCGTAATAACTCTATAAAATGAAGATATTTTACTACTTTTTATGCACGAAAATTTGCTTTGTTCTTGAGATTTTAATTTTTTTTTAATTTTTTTGTTTAGTTTTTAAAAATAATTTTGTTTTATTTTTGGTTTAGTTTAATTTTAATTTATTTTGGTTTAATTTTATTAAGTTTGTGATTAATTTTGTTGTGTTGTAAATAATTTTCTCCTCCTAAATATTTTAATAGTTAAGTGCATAATTATTTAGGTAAAATTTGGGGTGAAAATGCAATAAAACATTGAAAAAGGGTTGGATTTGTTAAAGAAATGAAAAGAAAAGAAAAGAATAAAAATAAAAAATAATTTCAAGATGAATCGTAGCTATCGGATGAAGTAGGTGGACAGTTGAGATGCGAAGCATGCGCACACTCATGGGAGCAGGAGGGTAGCCGATGAGCTACTATGAATGAACAGTGCAATTGGGTCACATCATATTTTGAATCTAATTTTCTCCTCGTTTTAATACCCTCCAGCTCATTCAATACCTATTTGTATCCAATTTTCTCTCTAACAAAGCCTGGCCACATGTGCAATGTAAAGGAAATGTCCAATTGAGCTCCAACACATGGCTAGCACTTTCCAAGTTGAAACACATGAATTTTGTCTCTTCTTTTTACGAGATCTATGCTGAAATGATGGGTATACATACAACATGCACTCTCATTTAGAGTCTTAGTAAGAAGCAATTTGATCAATGTTCTAAAGCAAAATTAAAGCTTATAAAGGCTATAAACAGCCTTGGATTTGGGTGTTCAAGGCAATCTATCCCCATTTCTTCATTAATGAAGAGAGCATAGTAGCTCTTCTTTAGAAGCAATGCTCCAATGAAAAAATATATCTTCTTTATTTTAGGCATTTGTGTTTTGAGAGAGAAAAATCGTTTATAGGAGGGCCTATCTAGCTTGTCTACATTCCGGGTCATTTCTAAACTATTTCTTTGCAATATATTAATGTTTGTTTTACTATTATTATTTGTGATGTTAATATTTATGTTATTTTTTTTATTATGTTTTAATTTTATTTTCATTGGGATTATGACGTTGCTTAAATAAGGATAGAGATACCTTTCTGGTTTGTGTGATCATTTTACAAAATTACCATAGAATTTAATAAACTTAGGCATAATTAAATTTGCATAGAGATATAGTGCATTTTTATGCTTAAGTATATTTTGTGTATAACTCGAGAGAAAGAACATAAAATATTAGGCAATTTGATCATCAACATAGTATGAAAAATTGTGATAAGATATTTAATTGAATGAAATTGAAGTAATTTTATTGAAATCATAATTCCCAACGTTTTTAACATTTGTTTAATTTGACATTTTAAAATTGTTTTCTTTTTATTTTCTTTTGTCAGTCATTCAAATAATCTTAGAGTTAAAACAATTTTTATAATTAATAAAAATTAACACAATTCTTATAAGAACAATACTTTATTTATCACTTTATTACTTGTTACGATTTTTGGGATTGGTGCCCTATAAGCTGTGACATTATATATATTGTTAATAAATAAATAAAGTGACTTTTATAATTATTTTAGTTGCTTTTATGTATTATGAATACTTTTATAAACATCAAGAAAATTCAATAATTATTTATGTGATTATAAATTTAGCATATAAATGTTATATGATTAGGGATAAAATTTATAAATAATGATATAAATAGTCTGTAATAATTAATTAAAGTTTAGGATCTTTAATTAAATATTACAAGTATGGTCTAATCTCATTTAAAATGAAATAGTCTTATTTGAGCTATTAACGTAGAGACATTAGATTGAAGGTACTTTATATAATAAGTTTATATAGGACTGGACCAGATAAATTATGAATTTCTAATAATCATCTGTTACAAATAGAGTATTTAAATTTATCACTATAATGATCTATATTTGACAGTCTTAATTTTAAGTATTTATTAGACTCCTATTTATGACATTATGTTTTTTGACTTGCATGGTAAGATTTGTCTAAACAAATATCATAACTTAGCATAGTGGAAACATAATGGAGTAAATAGCTAGGAGTAATATTATACAGATACGGAATTCATTCCCTCCTTATGGAAGTTAGAAAAATAGCTCTCTTAAGTGATGATTCAAAGTTTGAATAGTAGAGCACTTGTTCATAATAAGATTATAAATTAACTATTCATTGGAGAATTGTTGGAACTTAAGAATAAAGATATAATAAGAGAGATAAACAAAAATTGAATCAAGCTCTTATTATGAACTATTTATGGAGGACTGACTTATATGTAATAATTATATCGATAGAGTACTCGCTAATTTTCTTTAAGTAATTTTCACTATAATCTCAAGAGTTCAGTTTAAGATTTTTAGTGGAGTAACACTGTAACTAATAATTTGACACATTAATTAAAGAGTTTAATTAATTGCAAAATTTATTGGAGTTTGGGTTATAGGTCCATAGGTCCTCAATGCCACCTCTATAATACTATATTGGATTTAATGCATAGAATGAATTATACATATTTAATTTAGAATTATTGGATTCTAAATTAATTATTTCACACTTGAGATATTAATGTGACACAGAAAAATGTTCTCTGTGACACATAATATAATATAATGTGATAAATGTTATCACATTTAACTGAGTATTAGTTAAATTAATTAATTGATTATATTTAATGAATGAGATTAATTAAATATGTTTCAAATTAATTAATTGATAATATTTGAATAATGAGATTATTTAAATATAATTTTTAATTTTGTGTGACACATGTGTGGTGGAACCATATTTTATCTTTTCTAACATGGACATAAAATTAAATTATTAATTAATTTAAAATCTATTCTTAAATAAATATGATTTATTTTTGAATTTAAATAAATATATATAAGATTTATTTATATTATATATTATATAAATCACGTTCAACTATGATTCATTTTTTATTTTGCAAACATTTATAATAATATATATATATATATATATATCAAATGACGTTGAAACGTGATTGTTTTTTATTAAAACGTATATAATATATATATGTATATCTAAATGATATTAATCGTGTTATACGTAATTCAGTTTAAAAAAAAGGATAAGGTACTAGAGTATATCTCTTATATATCTGATAGGGTGGTTATTTAAATTTAAAATTAATTAAAAAATAAAATAATAACTAACTGCTCAGATATAAAAAGAGAGAGATGACAGCTATCTCTATAGATTAATCTTTCACGTAACTTTTACTGAATACTCAAAAAGACAAAACTAAGAGTTCTTTCTTTAAGAAATTAGGTCTGCTATCTCATGTATTAAGTATACAGCAGATCCACAAAAGTGTAAAGTTAATTCATTCTTGCAGTTTAATGCCCACTTGTCTTTTCATTAGTGTAGAGGCCTGGCTTGAAAGATCGTGGTATCAAAGAGGAAAACTATGATATCTTGATAAGTCTTCAAGAGGTTTGTAAAAATTCTCCAAGTTTATTATTATTAATTAAAATTATATAGTTATTCTCGATGAAGAAAGTTTTCAAAAAATTTTTTGTTTGTCAATGATCCGTTCCTTCTGCTGTTTTTCATATTTAATTCCAATAACAATCACGTGCACTTGTGTGCATGGTTTTTGCACAAGTTTTTGGCATCGTTGTTAGGGATTGTTTTGTTTATTTTTGTTAATATCAATACCAATTAGCTATAGGAATAATTTGAATATTTTTGTTTTTCTTTATTTTAACATTTTAACTTGCTAAGGCATTTAAAATTTATCATAGTCAAGTCCTCACAAGATTTGACCAACAATACTTAGAATCATTTTATAGTGCTTGATGGTGTTATAAAGATTTGCTAATGATTTTTCCTTACCATGGTTTTTGTAAAGAATGTCAACTTCAAATCTTTCTTAATGGTTTAAGAGACATGACAAGAAAGTGGGTTGAAAAGGGAGAAGGTACTACCTCTTTTTACAATCAATCTGTCGACAAAGCCTATCTTATGATGTAAGACATGGCCGAATTTGAATATTGGAATTATATCACTTTAGAGCCATGGTTTGACAACCAATCTCAATATATGGAGGTTTCCTTGAAGTTACAAGCCTTAGTTGCTCAATGCAAGGGAACAATGGATTTAATGGTAGAGAGGTTGGATGAAAGTTTAGAGGAATCATTGGTTACCATAAGGAGTACGTTGGCAATGGCAGAGCGTATTGAAGAGTTGGTAGCATCAATTCCTAAAGCAAACATGGAAGATTGCTAGTTTGAAGATCTGACGCCAAGAGAGGAGTATTTAGTAATGTTTGCAGATGACTCTTTAAGTGAAGAAAGGACACAAGACTTGGTCATAAAAAAAGAATCAAAAGAAGTCTATGATGTTCAAATTTTGTTTCCCACACTAATCATCAAAGATTACATCTATGAAGATCCAATGTGGCCAACACCTCTTCCACCTTCATTAGCATTAATCATAAACATTCATTAAGTCGATCATTTGAAGCCAAGTTCTGTTGGAACAATGGGCTAATTGTCTTCGTATCATGCCAAACATGAGGGCATTTACACTCACGGCCCATATGTAGTGTTGTTTGACACTTTTATGGGCGGAAGCCGCTTTTTGATGAGCACTTCTTCTGCATTCATGTTGATGATTATAACTCAAGCGCTTCTTAGGAGGTAGCCTAAGTTAATTGTATTTTATTATTTTTTATGTGTGTTTTGATTTTTCTATTGCTTAATGTGTTTGGTTTGTTTTGTTTGTAGAATGAAACTGGAGCAAGGATAATTCTCAAATCAAAGATGAGCTGAAGAACCAGAGCAATATCGCTTTTCTTTTCTTTTTATCCCATATCGAGATAGTTTGAATTTCAAGTTTAGGGCAAAATTTGTGAACGTTTAAGAAAAACTTTTAAGAAAGAAAAACCTTAAAAAAATTTGTGTTATGTTTTGAGTTGATGTCCAAGGCCGATGATAGAACTTATTTTAAAATGTGTATAGCTCTTGAAAAATAATAAACATTATTTCTGTGCGTGCTTAACTCATTTGTTAGTTCTATTTTACTTAGATTCCTTTGAACACCCTAAGCACATACCATGATCACTTAGTTGTTTGTATACTTTAAGGATGTTTATGTAATTTAGTAACTCTTTAGATTTCATAAACTTTAGAACTTGTTTGATTATTACTTAAGGTAAAATCCTAAGCTACATAACCTTTAGGATATAATTTAGGCCATCTTTAGACCGTTTGAGCCTTCTTGTGCCTATCCTTGATTACATTTATCCCTAGTCACTCCATGTGAGCTTTATTTTCCCTTTTCTTTGTCAACCACAAATTATAACTCGGTCTTAATTTATTTTCTATCTGTTTTAACCTTTACCTGTAAGGCACGTTGATTGTTTTTGTAATTTATTTTGAAGTTTATGTGTATATAAGAGGAAGAGTAGTGTTATGATGTATTGTCTTGTATTGTTATTATCATTGCAATATGAGATATCAAATGTATATAAAAAATTGCAAAAAGAGAAAAGAAAAAAGGAATGAAAAAATGTAATTGTAAAAAAATAAAAGAGAATAAAAAGTGGATGACATCAGAAGAAATCTAAATTCAAGTTTGGGAGTAGTTACGTTTATGGGATCTGATTTTGTGCTCTAAAGGGTATATGAAGTGTGTATGTGTTTATGGGTAAGCCATACAGATATCCAAATATCCTACCAATTACCCAAGCTATACATTACAAGCCGATTTAAGTCCTAATGATCCTAAGTGTTCTGTTGGTCTACATTAGTGGAAAAAGATATGAAAGACAAGCTTTTGGAGTTCTAATTTTCTTTTTAAGTAACTGATTTGCATTAACTAATCCAAGGTCAGCAGCTAAGTGTAATTGGTTTTCACATATGCTCTAAAAGATTTTAGGTAAGGTAGGGTTAGCACTTGAGTTGAAATTCTACATGTTCATAATGTTTAAATTTTTCTTAAGCTATATTTGTGTGAAATCTTTGAGGTCTATTTATGAATAAATTCAACTCGCTACTTTTGATTAGTGTTTTTGTGTTTTCTTTTTATTTTTCTTTCTTTTGCTTGAAGATAAGCAAAATCTTAAATTTTGAGGGTGCGATAACTCTATAAAATAGAGTTATTTTACCAATTTTTATGCATGAAAATTTGCTTTGTTCATGAGATTTTAATTTGGTTTTAACTTATTTTTGTTTAGTTTTAAAAATAATTTTGTTTTATTTTTTGTTTAGTTTAATTTTAATTTATTTTATTTTATTTTGATTTAATTTCATTTAGTTTGTGATCAATTTTATTGAGGTGTAAATAATTTTCTCCTCCTAAATATTTTAATCCTTAAATGTGTAATTAATTAGGTAAGATTTACGGTGAAAATGTAATAAAATATTGAAAGTGGGTTGGATTTATTAAAGAAAAGAAAAGAAAATAATTGAAAATTAAACAATAATTTTAGGATGAATCGGGGCTATCAGATGAAGCAAGTGGACGGCAAAGATGTGAACCATGCACACACTTGCAGGAGCAGGAGACTAACTGACGAGCTATTGTGAGTGTATAGTGTGATTGGGCCCCACCATATTTTGAATTTGATTTACTCCTTGTTTTAAAGCACTCTAGCTCATTCAATGCCTATTTGTACCCAATTTTCTTTCCAATAAAAACTGGCCACATGTGCAATGTAAAGAAAATGTCCAATTGAGCTCTGACACATGGCTAACATTTTCCAAAGTTGAAACACACAAATTTTGTCTCTTCTCTACACGAGATTTGTTCTAAAATGATGGGTATACACACAACATGTACTCTCATTCGGAGTCTGAGTAAGAAGCAATTCAATCAATATTTTAAAGCAAAAATCAAGCTTCTAAAGGCTATAAATAGCCTTGGATTTGGGTGTTTAAGGCAATCCATCCTAGCTTCTTCATTAATAAAGAGAGCTTAGTAGCTCTTCTTCAGGTGCAATACTCTAATAAAAAAATATTTTCTTTGTTTTGAGAGAGAATAATTGTTTATAGGAGCACCCGCCTAGCTTGTCTACGTTCCCGGTCATTTCTAAAATCTTTCTTTATAACATATCAATATTTTTTTTAATATTATTAGTTGTGATGTTAATATTTATGTTTTTGTTTTTATTATGTTTAAATTTTATTTATTAGGATTATGACATTGCTTAAATTATGAACATTTTATTCTATTAAATTATATTATTATGATTTTCATATTTATGTTGAGTCTTTATTTTTGAACTTAATGCTTTTAAATTTTTGGCCAACTTTTGAAAGATGTGAGGATCAAATTGAAACTGAAAGGAGATATTTGTGACTTGGCTCATGAAATAAATACCACAAAATCTAGAGAAGGATAGAGATATACCTTTCTAGCTTGTGTGATCATTTAACAAAATTATCACAGAACTTAATGACCTTTAGCATAATTAAACTTACATATAGATATAGTATGTTTTTATGCTTCATTATATTTTGTGTATAACTCGGGAGAGAGTACATAAAACATTTAGGAATTCAATCAACAACATTGTATGAATTTTGTGATAATAGGTTTAATTGAATGAAATTGAAGTAATTTTAGTGACATCATGATTTCCAACGTTTTTAATATTTGTTTAATTTAACATTTTTTATTTTTTTCCTTTTTATTTCTTTTATCGGTCATACAAATAATCTTACAATTAAACCAATTTCGGTGATTAATAAAAATTTACACAATTTTCATAGGAACGTTATTTTACTCAACATTTTATTACTTATTATGATCACATGCACTTGTGTGTATGCTTTTCACAAAACACTTTGAGATATTACATTGATGGATCCTCACAAGTTTTTCCCAATGAAACTAGAGCCATTCAATAGTGCTTGAAGGAGATATAAAAATTTGCTCATTTGGTTTCCATATCATTCAAAGGAGTAGCAACTTCAAATCTTCCTCGACCACTTATGTGCCATATTAAGACATTGGTTGGAAAGGGGCAACTGTACCACCTCTTTCTACCAATAATCCGTGGATGAAGCCTACTTTGTTGGAAAACATGGCCGAATATGATGAATGGAATTGGAATTGTTCCAGGACCAACCAAACTTGGGAGGTTAATTACAATACTTTGAAGCCATGAATTGACACTCAACTTTGCAATATGGGGGTCAAAGACAGAGGTATAGGAGCTTTGGTAGACCAACCACCTATAGGTATGTCTCTTGAAGACATTGTCAAAGCTTTGGCTGACAAAAATGTGCAATTTCAATTGGAGAGGAGAGTGATCTTTCAAAATTTGCAAACTTTTATAGACTAATCAGCTAGCATTATAAGTAGGTTGGAGGCATAAGGTAGTAATCAAATGGTGCAAAATATGATGTGACATAAGGATGAAGATGACTCAAACAACCAAGGTTGATGTTACTTGTGCAAGTATACACCGTTGCAAGTAATAAAGTGAAAATAAAGTATCGTTCTATAGAGGTTGATTTTTTTTTTAAATTAACCAATTACTTTGACTACAATAACTCTAATTTTATCTAGGCAAATCCAATTTTAAAACGACAAATTAAAGCAACTACTTAAACTAAATTCGAACAAGTAGTGCCAATTTTAGAAGAGGATTGAAGGGAGCATGATGATATGTGAGGCTTAGGGGTTTTGATTTCACTTGACTCAACTATGTTTGGTCAATTTAATTGTTTGCTAATTGATTTCATTCAAACCATTAATCTTAGGTTTCTGATTTTAATTTAACTCCCTCTCTTGAGTGCCAAGCAAAATATATACAAAATCAATCTAATTAATATCCTTATTAACTCAACTAATTGAGCATTCATTAGGCATAAATATATTATAGTGATTACCCAAATTATATTGGCCTCTTGAATTCAATGAACTATAGGTTGTGTGTCCCAAGTCTCAATACATAAATATGACATTCCCAAGACTAAATTCAAACATCTAGTCTCTAATTTATTAGGTAAACAAATTAGAACATAAAGCATAGATAAAAACAAATAATTTGAGATGAAATTCAATCAACAATCAATTAAAATCTCAAAACATAGTCAATATCAAGCTACATCATACCCCTATCTTTAGAAGTTTAGCTAGACATCAACAATTTCATATCCATAACCAAAATCAAGTTACAAATCAAATCCATGTTCAAGCTTAAATTAAGGAAAATACAAGTTCAAAAGTTAAAAAGAGATAAAGAGAAGATAAAATGAAGAACTAGTAGTTGTTGCCGAGCTCTAAGAGTCTGTTTGGTTCATAGATTTGAGTAAAAAATTTAAATGAAGATTTAAATTTTTGTGAAAAAAAATACTATAGCAAAATGGTTCGAACCGTGATTTGAACCACAAACCAAATGGACTCTAAGTCTTCAACCTTATTTGAGTCCTCGAGAAATTCCCCAAATCTTGGATTTTCCTCTTTTGGTGACTGTCTTTTTTATTCTCCAAGAAGCCCCTTCAAAATATTGCAAGTTTCCCTTTTATGCTATGCTCAAGTCAACTGCAAAATGTCACCTCCATGTATCTGAGCACTATAGCGGATAGGTTTCCTGCTATAGCATCGCTAAAAGTACAAAAAGAAACCCTAGGGTTTAGGCTCGATTGCTGCAGTGGTCAGAAGTGGCGCTGTAGCTGCTGCTTAGTTTTGGCAAGGGTGTTGGAGCCCATATAAGTGGCAGTGTAGCCCGTACATTTGGCTTTCTCTCTAGTTTTGGCATCGTCGCAAATGCTTCCAGCGCTACATGCAACACCCCGAAGTTAATTAAATGGTATTAGAACGATAATTGGTGGATTAGTGTACCCTAATGAGCATTTTAAAGTTAATTTGAATATTTTGTGAAAACTTAGTGACTTTGTATTGTTTTACTCTTTTAATGATTTTTAATTATTCTAAATTGTTTTTAATTGTTAATTTAATTTTCAATGAAACAATTTGATTTGAAAACAGTGTACTGTTGCACATAGTCCTGTGCAACTACTTTTT